>JANIJH010032227.1:0-11061 GCA_024520975.1 Erythroxylum areolatum | reverse complement strand
GAAATTTGGGGATTAACAAACATAGGTTGAAAGTTAAGGAAATCATAGAGTAAGATGATGTCGTGCTTTTAGTGGGATTAAAATGGAAACTTGATAGTGATATATATATATATATATTCACGTATGTGAACAGTGAAGAGAGAAACAGAGTATATAGGCATCACTATCCCTACCAACCTCAAGAACAAGCTAGATCTTCACTGGGCCAGCACCGTCGTAGTCAAGTTGCTTGGTCGATGGATAGGTTATCATCTTCTCTACTAGCAGTTGGCGTCCATGTGGCACCCAAAGGGACCAATGAAGGTAGTGGATCTAGAGCACGAATTCTTCCTCGTGCGATTCAAGGAGGAAGATGACTACCTAAAGGCGTTGACACAAGGCCTATGGGTGAGTTTTGGATAGGTATTATAGGTGCAAAGTGGGTGCCATCATTCCACCCCTCACACGACATTTTGAATCTTGCGGTGGTGTGGATCAGAATTCCTGACCTCGCCATTGCAAGATACCACCCTCATATTGTTGGACACCCCACCCTTGTGAGTCACGAGCTCGACGTCCTAAATGACATCTATACAGGTATCCTGCAAGGGTGGTGTGCCCCCACCAAGTGGACTTAGTTTTACCATATCCGAACAAAAGTTGACTTTAATCATTTTGCACCAGCCTTGGGATAATTAGTATAACTGTCATTAGGATTATCGGGTTAAGATCCTCTTAGGACGATTTCAAAGAAGGCTTAGAGACCAACAACTTTGAGGAAGACCTTGAGGTTGAATTCTATCCTCTAAAGAGGGTCGAAAATGGAACAGAAGATAAGGGAAGGTGAAAGACAGAAGAAACAAAAGACAGAAGAAGCAAAAAGGCAGGAGAAGCAAAACACAGAAGAAGCAAAAGATAGAAGAAGCAAAAGACAGAAGAAGCGAAAAGACAAAAGAAACAAAAGACAGAAGAAGGAAAAGACAGAAGAAACAAAAGACAGAAGAAACGAAAAGACAAAAGAAACAAAACACAGAAGAAGCAAAAAACAGAAGAAGCGAAAAGACAAAAGAAACAAAGCACAAAAGAAACAAAAGATAGAAGAAGCAAAAAGGCAGAAGAAGCAAAATACAGAAGAAACAAAAAAGACAAAAGAAGCAAAAAACAGAAGAAGTGAAAAGATAGAAGAAATAAAACACTGAAGAAGCACAAGACTGAAGAAGCAAAAGACTGAAGAAGCGAAAAGACAGAATAAGCAAAAGATAGAAGAAACAAAAGGTAGAAGAAGCAAAAAGGCAGAAGAAGCAAAACACATAAGAAGTAAAAAAAACTAAAGAAGCAAAAAAAGAGAAGAAGTAAAACTCATAAGAAATAAAACATAGAAGAAGACACGTAAGCAAAACACAGAAGAAGACGCGTCAGCATAACACAAAAGAATACGCGTCGACAAAACACAAAAAAAGATGCATCAGCAAAGCACAGAAGAAGTAAAACTCAGAAGGAACAAAACACAAAAGGAAGAAAACTCAGAAGAAGCGAAACTCAAAAGGAGCAAAACACAGAAGGAACAAAACACAAAAGGAATAAAACACGAAAGGAACAAAACACAGAAGGAAGAAAACTTAGAAGAAGGGAAACTCAGAAAGAACAAAACACAGAAGGAAGTTTATGAACAGTAACACAGAAGAAGTTCATGAACAATAATACAGAAGAAGTTCATTAACAGTAACACAGAAGAAGTTCATGAACAGTAATACAGAAGAAGTTCTTGAACAGTAACACGAAAGAAGCAAAACACAAATGATACAAAACGCAGAAGAAGATGACGTCATCACAAAAAAACACAGAAGAAGATGACATCATCACAAAAGAAGCAGAAAAACAGAAGAAGTAAAACACAAACGACACAAAACACAGAAGAAGATGACGTCATCACAAAGAAAACACAGAAGGAGATGACGTCATCACAGAAGAAGCAAAAAGGCAGAAGATACTTTTGCCTAACTCAGCTTAGATTAACCCAGATTTTCCCTAAAGTCAGAAAATGATTTTTTCCTTTATGAAACTTGAAAATTTCATCGTACAAACTTGAGAGGGTCATGAGTAAATATGCAAACATATACCATTTGCATCAAAAGATAAAAGTTTTACAAAGCTTTAGTGGGCATTTCAAGCTGCAAATACATTAATACATCAAAATCCAAAAATACCAAAAGATACATGGTTTGTTTAAAATGCAACTAAAGCCTTGTTTTACAAACTTGCTTCAATTACAAAATAATCAAAGACTAGGAATGTTGCCTTACCTCTTAGCCTACTCGATAACCTACTCATCACCTAAATGTGTAGGAGGAGATTGGGGGGAGCTTAGAGCCCGTGAGTAACAATTTTATAATTTGTAACAAACAAAAACATTTATAAGTCATTTTCAGTGTAGAAATTCATGAGTATGCAGATCATGAATGCATCACTTAAATCACCTTGTCATGAACACATAAATATATCAATTGATTTGGGTAAGTCTAAAACATGACGAGCTACACATTTCCAATGCAATGGTCCTGTGTAGTCGTAAATTCTTGAGGGAGTCCTTGAGGGAGCTCCATGCCACTAGCGGGCAGGTAGGAGAAGCCTATATTTAGGTCAACGTGCACGTGACAATTCTTGAGGGACTACCACAAACCCTCATAACACATAGGTTTCAAAGTCTTGTAAGCTTGATGCCCAGAATGGCACATTTTCTTGAAAATTTACTTTTCACATGCTTGTTATACCATAAAAACCATTTTTGAAAATATGGTTTCATAATCATGCATCATTTGTAAAAACAACCTTTCATAAGTCATCACACAACTCATGTATAAGCATGTAGCTCAATCTTGCAACATTTTAAAAAAAACATTAAGTGCACATGATGACGTAGTTGCAGAATTTATTTGCTGTCATTTCTTGACAGAAAACTTTTTTTGGCTTATTACTTAACTATAAAAGTGAAACCCACCTTGAAGTCCTCGATTTTGGCTTGTTCAAAAATGCCTCTCCTCTTGCTCCTCTTATCCTTCTTGATCTCCTTTTTAACATAAATAAAATCCGCAAATCAATAGAGATTTTCAGATGAGAACCCAAAGAAACTAATATATAAATTGATCCTATAACTCTTAAACCCATGCATTTTCTAAGCTCTTGAAAATAAAACCCCTTCCAAAGAACCGAAACCTTAAAATCCTCTTACCTCAAATCTTCTCAAAAAGAAGAAATGCTTGGTTCAAAAGAAGGCTCTTATCTTTCTCTATATTCTTCCCTTTTTGATCACTCTCAAAATCCCTTTTGAAGGTTGAGAAAAATCAAGACCTAGCTCAAACATCTCTTCTCTCTCTAAACCCACGACACTCTCTCTACCTTCTTTTTTGTTTTTGTGCTTTCTCTATTCTGTTCTTCCTCACCATGTTTTTGCTTCTAAAATGCAAGCCAAAATTCCTCTTCCCATTTTTGCCCCTCCTTTAAAGCCTTAAAGCCTTCCCACTTAAGTGATCTGCCCAAAATACCCCTTATGTAACTTATACTTTAACTTTAATCCAATTCACCTATGTAACATAATCTCATTAACATAAACATGCTACTTAATTCCAACATACACTAATCTAGCAAAATCCCAAAATTAACCTAATCATGCTCATTTATCAAAAAAAAATTTAGGGGTCAACAATTCTTCCCCTCTTAAAAGAATTTTGTCCTCGAAATTCATACTTGAGTCACTGAAGAGTTATAGATACTTCTCCTTCATGATTTCCAAAGGCTCCCATGTGGCCTCTTTCACAGAATGGTTTCTCCACAAGACTTTGACCAGTTGAATTGTCTTGTTCCTGAGCACCTTCTCCTTGGTGTCCAAAATCTCCACTAGAATCTCCTCATAACTCAGATCATCTCTCCACTGAATCTCAGTAGTCTGAATGATATGGGAGGGATCCGACCTATACCTCCTCAGCATGGATACATGAAAGACATCATGTATCTATGACAATTCTGGTGGCAGCGCCAACCTATAAGCAAGCAGTCCAACCCTCTCAAGAATTCATAGGGACCCATATATCTAGAACTCAACTTGCCCTTCTTGCCAAACCTCATGACTCCTTTTTAAGGAGACGTCTTAAGAAATACTTTCTAACCAACTTCATACTCCATCTCTTTTTTATGTGCATCAGTATAACTTTTCATTCTATCCTGAGCCACTTTAAGCCTTCGCTTAACTAACTTGACCTTATATACTGTCATCTGAAGTAACTCCGGTCCTATTAGCTTCCTATCTCTTTCTTCATCCCAACATATCAAAGTCCTACATTTCCTTCCATACAGTGCTTCATATGGAGCCATCTGAATGATCGAATGGTACGAATTATTATAAGCAAATTCGATCAATGGCAAATGTTCGTCCCAAACTCCTTTGAAATCCATCTCACATGTCCTAAGTATTCCCTCAAGGGTCCGAATGGTCCTCTCAGATTGACCATCCGTCTGGGGATAAAAAGCCGTGCTAAAATTCAACTTGATTCCCAAAGCCTCTTATAAACTTCCCCAGAATATCGAAGTAAATCGAGGATCCCTGTTCCATGCAGCTGTTCATCCATGCACCATGTCTACACCATCGCCTAGCCTCTTCTTCCACATTCAGTCGCCACCCTCACTTATGTTGCACTCTACTATTCGATGGGACAATTAAAACCTTCTTCGTGTGCTGTATTGTTCTTCTGCCTTCACTATGTGTCGTCGTTCCTTCTCTCTACGTTGTAGCTTGACGTGCCAAATTATTAAGTTGGTCCATGTATACTATACACAGCCTTTTAAAGCTCTTTGCTACTTCGTTTGCTTCATTTGTTTTATTATTCCAACCTGTTGCATTTTAAGCATCTAGTTGTTGCACGACGCCATGTCTAATGAGGGTCAACTTTTGGTTTGATTATTTTTTATCCCAAAATTGTTGTGGTTCTTTCTATTTAGTTCCAAAATACACCTTGACATAAAATAAGATTAATTCCTATTAAGTATAACTTCAAACCTCAAGAATAAAGAAACTTAACACATAAAAAGATAGAAAATAAAGACACTAACACATACTCACACACAAATGCACTTGGGAGGACAATCAAACGGTGATGTATAGGATTAGCTTTGAGGAAGGATGCAAAACAGTGAGGGAGAGACAAAGAAGTTTAAATCCACACATGTAAAAGATTGTGAAGAATGAAGTAGTGAAGCTCTTTGATGCGGGGATTATTTACCCCATTTCAGATAGTGAGTGGGTGAGTCCTGTGCAATGTGTACCTAAGAAAGGAGGCATGATAGTGATAGAAAATGAAAATGTGGAACATATTTCTACTAGGACCATCACAAGTTAGAGAGTATGTATTGAGTACAAGGAGTTTAACTTGGCCACCAAGACTGACCACTTTCTTTTACCTTTTGTGGACTAAATGATTGAGAGGGTGGTTAGCCAGGCATTTTATTATTTTCTTTATGGATATTTAAGGTGCAATCAGGTGTTCATATACCTACAGGATCAAGAGAATACCACTTTCACTTATCCTTATGAGACTTTTGCTTATCGGAGGATGCCTTTTGGGTTATGTAATGCACCTTCCACAGTCCAAAGGTGTATGATGGCCATTTTGCGTACATGAATGAGAATTTCATTGAGGTATTTATGGATGACTTCTTTGTCTTTGGAGATCCTTTTGATGATTGTTTGTTTAATTTAGACAGAGTGCTTCAAAGATGTAAGGAGTCTCATCTAGTTCTAAACTGGGAGAAGTGTCATTGTATGGTCCAATAGGGTATTGTATTGGGCCATAGGATCTCATGCACAAGGATTGAAGTGGATCGAGCAAAAATTGAAGTGATTGAAAAGTTACCCCCTCCTACCAACAATAAGGGCATCTAAGCTTTCTTTAGTTATGCAGGGTTCTACTGACGGTTCATTAAGGATTTTTCCCTTATTGCTAGACCCTTAACCTATCTGTTATTAAAAGATGTGTCTTTTTTGTTTACTAATGATTGCTTGGACGTTATTAATAGATTGAAGAAGGCATTTACAATAACATCTATCTTGACAATGTCGGATTAGTCATTTCCTTTCGAGATTATATGTGATACAAGTGACCACGCAGTGGGGTATGTACCTGGATAGCAGAAGGAGAAGAAACTATATGCTATCTACTATGCTAGCAAGACCTTGACAGGTGTATAACTAAACTACACCGCTACAAAAAAAGAGTTATTTGCAGTAGTCTTTGCATGTGAGAAATTTCACTCTTATCGTTTAGGCTCACATATTATTGTCTTTATAGATCATGCAGCATTGCATTATCTCTTTTTAAAGAAGGATGCCAAGGCTAAGCTTATCAGATGGGTACTTCTACTCCAAGAGTTCAACCTTGAGATTAAAGATAAGAAAGGAGCAAAAAATGTTATAGCAGACCACCTATCAAGATTTGAAGGGGAACATAAAGAAGAAGAAGAGGAAATTGAGGAGCACTTCCCTGATGAAGCCTTAATAATGGTAGAAAACCCCTTTCTTCCTTGGTTTGAAGATATTGCAAATTATCTCTTAGGTAGTGTTCTTCCCTCTTATCTTTCTTATCAACAAAGGAAATGTTTTTTATTCCAATGTTCTCGTTACATTTGGGATGAACCTATATTGTATAAGATTTGTGCTGACAATGTGATTCACAGGTATGTCCTTGATGATGAGATACCTGAAGTGTTAATGCAATGTCATAGTTCTATTTATACAGGGCATTATGGAGCAAATAAGATGGTTGCTCGGGTCTTGGAGTATGGATTTTACTATCCAACCTTGTTTAAGGATACTCAAAAAATTTTGCTGAAGTGTGGTAGGTGCTAGTGAGTGGGCAATATATCAAAGCGGGATGAGATGCCACTTTCAAACATCATAAAGGTAGAGATATTTAATGTGTGGGGCTTGGATTTCATAGGACCATTCTCATCTTCCCTAGGTAACAAATATATCTTAATTAGAGTGGATTATGTTTCTAGGTGGGTTGAAGTTATAGCTACTCTAATAGATGATGGTAAGGTGGTTTAACATTTCATCAAAAGGGTATTCACTCGATTTGGGGTGCCAAGGGCAATTATAAGTGACGGGGGTAGTCATTTTTGTAATAATCCATTTGAAGTTCTTTTGAGGAAGTATAATGTTCACCATAGAGTGGCTACCCTATATCATCCACAAACTAGTGGACAAGTAGAGGTGGTGAATTGAGAGTTGAAAAGATTTTAGAGAAGGAAGTGATTGCCTCAAGAAAGGACTAGGCTTTAAATTTGGATGACACACTTTGGGAATATAGGACAACTTTCAAGATACCTATAGGTACTACTCCTTATAGACTTGTGTATAGAAAGGCTTGTCATTTACCCTTAGAGTTGGAGCATAAGGCTTATTGGGCAATAAAGAAATTGAACATAGATTGGAAAATTGCACCCAAGAAGAGGTTGCTGCAAATTGATGAATTGGAACAGTTGAGATTTGATGCTTATGAAAATTCCAAGTTGTACAAGGAGAAAGTTAAGAAATGGCATGATGCTCACATCAAGAAGAAGGAGTTTAAGAGTGTAGATTTAATGCTTCTATACAATTCAAGACTTCGTTTATTTCTTGGAAAGCTCAAATCAAGGTTGAGTGGACCTTTTAAGGTACTTCAAGTATTTGATCATGGAGCAATAGAATTGGAGAACACCAAGGGTGAAGCCTTTAAGTTCAATGGAAATCGATGCAAGTTTTACATTAGAGAAGTTTTCTCTCATAAAAGGGAAGTGATTTCTTATCTTTCACTTATTCTTCTTGATTAAATTGAACTTTGGTGAAGCTCATGACCTTAACTAAAGCATATTTTGGTTAGTTATTAGGTTATTTAAGTTGTTGCTGCTTGGTTTTCAAGTTGTTTATTGCTTTAATCTTGTCCTTTCTTGAGTTTGATTGTAGTTTTTTATGTTAAATTTTGAATTTGCAAGTTTGGAGTGATTGGAACCAAGTTGGGAGCCATTTGGAGTGAATTAAGAAAAGTTTGAGAGACACCCTAGTCACCCTCATGCTCAAGCACAAAGGTGACAAAACCCTCCAGTCACCAGGAGTTAGAGAGAAAAAGAATGTGTGTGTAAGAAAGAACCTTTCTTTTTCTTGTATCTTACACAAGATGCACCAAAATCATCTCTATTTCTTCACCATTAGGCCTTCCATAACCCACATCACTAATGGAGAGTTATGGGAAGTTAATGGTCATGAATATCATGCATTAATAGAAGTTGTAGGATGTTAATGATCACGAATAGCATGCATTAATGGAAGTTTTGGGAAGTTAATGACCAAATTGGCAACCAATAACACTTATTTCTAGTCAATTCCATGCAATGTTTTCTACCACGATCACATCGCAATACAATCCTAAAACACTCTCTGATATTTTGAATCACCATTCAAGACCATTTTACTCATCCCTAGAATTTCCTATAGGTGTGACTCATTAGGTTCCCGGTTATGTTGGCCACTTGAATTAGTAGTTAATTCAAATAAGTCAAGAGTGGCATCTAACAACACATTATGACCCCTAATTGATCGAAAAGTTAGTGGTTTGACTGCAAACCGTTCCATATGCAATGTTGACATGCAATTCGTCCTTTCACCGCCTATACCCCACTTGGTTCAGAGTATGGTCAAAGTGTCAACTCCTACTAAACTGACTACATCACATGTAGTCCAAGTGATATTAGATCTTGTCCTAAGGATCTCATTACTCTATGTATCATTGAAGAATCTCTTCATGACATATATCTGCTCTGACCAGAGACTCCCTAGTAATGACCCCGATAAGAGGTCGTGGTATCATCTCAGTAGTGGTGAATCCTTTATTGGCTACTCAATTACCTCCAAATACCTCAAGCTATACCCAATCACCACCCTATAAGTAAACCTTGAAAGGCATCGATGAATGGAGTTAAAGCACAAGATCAATATCTGAGATATCCTTGAGCACCTCAAGTCAAAGGATACTTATACCGTTGCTATGATGAGACTATCATTGACACTGGAATAGAATATCCATATGATTATCTCATAGTAGGTCAATCCAATGTACTTACTACCCTTAGTAAGCATCCATATGTTAACTCTAAACAACTCATATCTACAACTTATGAGATCTACTTCTTGATCCAATCAAGGAGTATATCATGTGCTAGTCCATCCGAATTAATGATATCCCATCTCATTAATCCTATACTAGGGAAAGTTTAGATACGAAGATAATTACACATTATAAGAATCTCATTATCATAATCTCATCATGATTTCCTCCATATTATGGTTTATATCAAGGACTTCATTAAATCAATTTAATATTAACATCAAATCCATAAATGTATGAACATAAAAATAATGAAAAATGCTTTTATTAATCATAAAATGATTTGTACAATAAGTGTTAAAGGTGATGTCCTTTAGATCACTTCTCTAACAAAGTCCCATTTGCACTAAAGACATTCGTCTTGATATCTAATACCATAGGTGTGTACATGTAACATAAAACCCTTTTGAAAAATAGGCTTAGTCAATGGATTAACTAAATTATGATCGGTGAGAACTCTCTCCATCTTGACATCATTTCTATCAATGATTTCTCTAATCAAATGGTGGTGCCTAAGTACATGTTTGGACTTCTTATGAGACCTCGGTTCTTTCACCTACACTATAGTCCCGTTGTTGTCACAATATAACTACAATGGGTCAGCGATGCTCGGAATCACACCAAGTTCCATGATGAACTTCTTGATCTAAACAGCTTCCTTTCCCGCTTCTGAAGCTGTAATATACTCTGCCTCTGTCATCGAATTAACAGTCATCTCTTGTTTGGAACTTTTCCAACTAATTGCACCACCATTTAGTGTGAATACATATCTGGACTATGATCTAAAGTCATCCCTATCAGATTGGAAGCTGACATCAGTATACCCGCTTACCACAAGATCACCTTCTCCATATACTAAGAATACATCTTTAGTTCTTCTCAAGTACTTAAAGATATTTTTGATAGCCACACAATCACCCTCACTAGGGTCTGACTGGTATCTGCTTGTAACACTTAGAGCATATGATACATCAAGTCTAGTACATAATATAGCGTATATGATTGATCCCATAGCCAAAGCATAACGAATCAAACTCATGTGAGTCCTCTCATCTTGTGTCTTTGGACACATAGGTTTAGAGATTGTAATCCCATGTACTATAGGAAGATAACCTCTCTTGGACTGGCCCATGCTAAACTCTTTAGCATCTTGTTTATGTATGTATACTAAGAAAGAACAAGTAACTTTTTAGATCTATCTCTATAGTTCCTTGTCCCCAAAATATAAGTTGCTTCTTTACGATCTTACATAGAGAAGTTCTTATCAAACCAAATTTTGACTGATTATAAAGCTGAAACATCATTTCCTATTAGCAATATGTCATCTCCATACAGTACAAGGAACATGATTGCACTATCACTAACCTTCTTATACACACACAGCTCATCTAGATTTTGTGAGAAACTAAACTCTTTGACTGTCTCAACAAATCGGATATTCCAACTCATGGATGCTTTCTTCAATCCATAAATGAAAATTTGAAGTTTGCATACCTTTTCTCCATTCATAGATATGAAACCATCAGGTTATGTCATATACACATCCTCAGTTAGGTTTCCATTAAGGAAAGTCATTTTCAGATCCATTTTCTATATCTCATAATCATAATGAACTGCAATGACTAGAAGTATCCTAATGGATTTAAGAATAGCTACTAGGCTAAACATTTCGTCATAGTCAACACCTTGGATTTGGTGATAACCTTTAGCTACAAGCCTAGCTTTATGGGTAACTACTGTAACATCCCGTCCCCATATTAAGGGTTAGGACCTGAAATTTCAATACATGTAAGCTTAAAGAGAGACTAAGGAACGCATTTTTCTTGCTTATGCATAATGTTAGCATATATGCACATGAATATTGAATCTTTGCACAAAAATAAGTGTACAT
>JANIJH010032135.1:0-10472 GCA_024520975.1 Erythroxylum areolatum | reverse complement strand
TTTGAGAACTACTGGGTTTTGCATCTTTTGTATTTTGGATTTTGATATTGATGATATATTGTGGCATGAGATGCCATTAAAGCTTTGTAAACACTTATCTTACGATGTTAATGAAATACGAATTATGTATGGATGATATGAGTTGAGATGGATTTAGATATATTTGAAGAAGTTTTCCACTTGAGTGGATGAACTTTGAACATGAATTATTGTTATATATATATATATACATAAGTGAGATGTTATGGAAAAAAAGATAGGAATCATGAATGATGAGATGTAGTCTATTATAACGAGTCAAATGAATTGCAGTTGAGAGTTTGACGAATTCCAACTGGTAGTTGAAATCGTTATGAATGATATTGCAATGGAGGAAGTGAAGTTGGGATAATTCTCAAGTTTTTCATGAGGGAAAAGTGTGTGTTCTGAATTCAGGAGAAAATATGTATTAGTATAAGATGTATTAGACAAAGTTGTCTTCATAAAAGTTGTAGCTTATCCTCTTAGCTTTATAAGATATAAAGTATGAAATTTTTGGATATCAGAGTTGAGAGTTATGATCATTACAAGTTAGGATGTCGTAGAGAATGTTTATCCCGAATAATTAGAGTATATGGAGTGATATCGCACTAGGATTGTTCGATTTGGAAAGATTATGAGAAAAAGGGATGCTAGGATGGGTTTAGGATCCATTGGAGGGGTCTTGGAGAGTGAAAATTTTTGTTAAACCCAAAGGTTACACGGTCAGGTCGTGTAAAATCACACTAGCCGTGTATTCCTGATGTTGAAAAACTGCCAGACCCGAAAGTTACACAGTTTGCCCGTATGGGCTCACATGCTCCATGTTTTAACCCTCTCAATGATAAAATCTCACTTTAATTTCTTCATAAAAGTTGTAGATCTAGAAGTCCTCTTTCAAACCGTCTAATAATGAACTCAATCGGACATCTCTAGTGGAAGTTAGGCCCATTGTCCCAGGATAGGTTCAACATGATTGAGGACATGAGCATGGTTGACTCTTTTGGCCATAACTTCTTCATCCGACCTCCAAATGGAGTGATTCTTGAAGCGATAGATTCCTAACACAATTTTATACCTTATAAAAAAATCTGATAGCCTTTGGTGATGATTTCAATAAGATTGACGGAAGACAAATGAGGGATCGGTTGGAAGGGCATAATTAGGTTATGAGCATACTTTAGATTTTTTAACTATATATTGAGCTATAGAGCTCCAAATGAGATGGTCCTTATTTCAAAATAAACTAGAGACATAGAGCTACAATTTTCTTGAAGAAGTCAAGTTGTGATGTTGGTGATTCCGCTGTGTGGGCTCGCACTATGTGTTTTGAGATGCTATGAGAATGAGGATGAAACGATGATGGCTAAAGAGATTGCATGGAAATAACCCTATAGGTCAATACGCTTATGTTTATGAATGGTTTCCGGATGTTGGGTTCTGAAAATGGGATCGAACATTTATTCTAAGTTCATCATTCAATCATTCATCCCAACTTTTTCTCAAAATAAATTTTCGAGTCAATGTTTCATGATCATTATGACAAAGACAAAGAAGTATTTAGGCAAAACTTTCTTCTAAACAATTGTTCCCATATGTCTTATGTTTCTAATTACAACAAGTTCTCACCATTTGGTTTAGTATTTTACAAGTTATTCACAAAATATTTAAGACTGTACTTGAACTACAACAGTGTTCTGCACTCAACTTCAATTCAAAATTTGAAACTATTAGAGATAGAATTAAGATTAGATTTCTTCATGAAATTTGTAACCATATGGATCTAGTTTAATCTAAATTGAAAAATCTCATTTAGATATCTACAGATCAAGATATGGCCAAAATACAAATGCCTGTACAATAAAAACACTCCATTTAAGAAATTCCAGCTCACTTCATCATTTTCATCCTAAACTCATCAATACATCCTTTCCTAATGAATTCAGATGGCCATGAATTTTTATGGAGAGGAAAAAAAATGTGTAACGAGTTTGTGTTTCAAATTTCAAGTCATTCGGAGGTTAGGAGAAGAAGTTATGACTAAAAGAGTGAAGGATGTTCAAAGCTATCATATATCTCTGCACTCTTATTGTTACGATCATGCTTATGCATGATCGTGCAATTCCAGCTGATTCTTCTCAAGCACGATCATTCTTTTTTGGATATCTCCTCAATGTCACAATCGTACTTATGTATGATCATGGAAATCCTCTAAGGTTCCCTTCAGTCACGATCATTCGACTCCTCTAAGGTTCCTCTCTGTTATGATCGTGCAGCTTCACAGAGAGTTCCTTTCTATCACGATCATGCTTGTGCACGATCATAACAGAAGGTCTTCTCCAGAATTTATGAAACAACGTCTTTTTCATGACTGCTTCATCTCTTTTGCTTAATCTACCATTTCTAACTTATTTCTATTATTTTCTCTTCCTTTCGACTTCCATCACAAAAAATCAAAAGCTATAATTAATCACAAATATCAAAAATTGAACATAACCAACACGCATTTCTCATAATTTTCCATTTTTTTCGTCTTCTACATTTCTCCATTTTTTGTGCTTCTCCATTTTCTTTAACGCCTTCAATTCATCTCTAACTATCATTTTAATTCTTCCCATATCATGACTTCACATTACTCCTTTTTAGTTAACTCTAGACTCATTTTAGTTCATCTCTAAACACCCAAAGAGATTCACATATAAGAACAGTTTAGTGGTGGGCTATGTCGTGTAAGAAAATTCATGACAATAATAATGCCACCACTATTTGCTTTAAAAATAATTTGCCAAATTTGGTTTTAGGAAGCATATGTATGTTGTATTGGTATTGTATTGTGCGAAATGAAATGAAATTATTTTACAGAGATTTAAATTGTTTAATATGATTTGAATAGAAATTCTAACACTCACTAAGCTTGTTTAGCTCGCACTCTATTTTCTGTTTTTAAAATAAAACCTCCTAGGTGCATGCTCAGGGACTTTAACAGTAGGGACTTCACCTCTCGAGTAGTTAGCTTCATCACATGTCGTTATGTAGGCATTATTGCCTTGTAAATACTTTTTGAGAACTATTGCATATTTTTCAATATGTTTTGAATGTATTTTGTGTAAAGAAGGCATATATATAAATCTTTTTAAACTAAATGCATGAAAATGTTTTAGCCTTTTTAAAATTAATTGATTTAGTTATTTGAGATTGCTTGCGAGTGGACTTAAAGTTCAAAATTTGTAGTAGATAATTTGGTGTGAATATAGAAGTGTTTTGAACTTTTACAAGGACTTTTAAAATTTTGGTAATATCAAAATGTAGTTGTTATGCTGCTAAAATTTTAATAAAATGATTTAGAAAATAACTCCACTGTTTATATTTATTAATGTTGAGTTAAAGCTTTTCGATAAAAAGGGTAATAAGCTTAGTTCTACGGGAACCTTTAAGCTAAATTAGATATTGATTGGAGGGCCACCGTGAGGTGCCATGCAGGCCTCTAGTCTTGTATGGAGAGGGGCCTGTCATATATATATATATATATATTAGAAAATCATTTGGTAGTCGCACACACGCATGTATGTGTGTAAGAAATTTTGTTTGTGCCCATTTGTATATGTATAATGTCCGTATATATATATATATATATATATATATATAAAAGAAAAAATTTTGTAGCTAGGGTTTATATATATATTTAGGAAAATTTTAAGTGTCACATATGTTTATATATAGAAAAATAGTTTGGTTGCCATGTGAATTTATATAATGCAAAGAAGTTGCATTATATGTGAATATATATAAAGGATAAAAGTTCAATGGTGATATGTCTGTATATGCAAGAAATGTGTTTGGTGGATGTATGTATATATACACATATATATCTTAGTAAAAAGTTTAGTGGCTCATCATGCTTTGCATATAGGAAAAAAGTTTTGTGGCAATATACATATATGGTTGCTATATGTATATACTCACATATAGTAGCCACACACACATGACCACTTTTGCGCTTGCACTTTCTAATTGTAATTTGTTTAATTTATCATCTATTTTTTTTGTTCGAGTCTGATTATAATACAAACTCTACTATTTCTTCGATCTATCATTATGAATCTCATATAAAAAAAATCAGAATCCTCAGTTGAATCCGAATACAACTTTTATTCAAGTAATAATTCAGAATAAAAAAGTAAATGCATATATAGATACTGGAGCAACTATTTACATTGCTTCAAAACAGTTATTAACTACTTGGAAAAAAATTAGAAAAACCACTACAAATACGTATAGCAGATGGAAGTTTTAAATTAATTTGGTATGTAAGTTATTATAATAATATCATAATAGAAAATTTTACATTTTCAGTACCATCTAGTTATCAACAAGAATCAGGATTACCACTAATTCTAGGCAATAACTTTTTAAAATTATATAATCCTTTTTGTCAATATTTACATTATATCACCCTAAGAACCCCAAACATTAAAGCATTAAATCAAAAATAAAAATTCTCAAAATTCCTATTTATCACACTACATATTACCCAAAATTACAACTAATAACCACAAAATTGGACTACCTCCAGTTCTATCTTCTCAAAAATATGTCTATTCAACTAGAAATCGAAACTTTATTAGAAAACGTTTGCAGTGAAAACCCTCTTAATCCAATTTAAAACGCTAATCAACAATTAATTGAAATCAAATTAAAGGATCCTACATAAGAAGTTAATATTCGAAATAATATTCCATATACTCAATAAGACGTATAAGAATTTATCACCTAATGTTCAGATTTATTAACAAAACAATTAATCTCACCAAGTAAGAGTAAACATTCCGCTCTAGCATTTTATGTAAATAATTCAGCGGAACAAAAATGAGGTAAACATAGGATGGTCATAAATTATAAAAAACTCAATGAAGTAACTATAGGTGATGCATATAAACTTCCACGCAAAGATTATATTATCAATAAGTTAAAAGGACATATATGGTTTACAACCTTAGATGTAAAATCAGGATATTGGCAACTAAGATTACATGAAAATGCAAAACCTCTAACTTCTTTTACTTGTCCTCCACAAAAACATTATCAGTGGAATGTATTACCATTTGGTTTAAAGCAAGCACTAAGTATTTATCAACGATTTATGGACAACAATTTAGAAGGTTTAGAGGAATTTACTTCTGTTTATATTGACAATATTATTATCTATTCTAATAAGGATAAAATCAATCATTTAAAAAAGGTTAAAATTGTTCTTCAACGTTGTAAAGATAAAGGATTAATTCTAAGCAAAAAAGAAAGTAAAATTAGCACAATAAAATATGGAATACTTAGGAATTGAATTTCAAAATGGATATTTAAAATTACAACCTAATATTTTAAATAAAATTCAAGAATTTCCTAATCAATTAACAAATGGGACTCATGCACAACAATTTTTAGGCATTCTAAATTATATTTCAGATCAAGGCTTTTTTAAAGATTTAGCCAAAGAAAGAAAATTGTTACAACTCAAATGCAGCACAAAATCATAATGGAATTGTACTAATGAAGATACTCAAGCTGTTTAAAAACTAAAAACATTGTGTAAGGATTTACCTGTTCTATATAATTATCTTCCCAAGGATACATTGCTGGTTCAAATTGATGCCAGTATGAATACATGGACTGACTGTCTTTTGGCAAAACCACCCAATCAAAAGAAGTATTTACTTTACAACTATATAAATGGGACTTTCAATCCCACTGAGTTCAAATATCCAATTCATGAAAAGGAAACATTAGCTTGTCTTAAAACATTGAGAAAATGGCGAATTGATTTATTACCGGTTGAATTTACAATTCAAATGGATTCCAAGTATTTATGTGGATTCATTCGATACAATATAAAAACCAATTATAATCAGGGTCGCCTTATAAGATGGCAACTCGAACTCAATCAGTATCAATTTCAGATTCAATATCTACTGACAATTTTCTTGTAGATATTTTAACAAGAGAATGGAAGCAGCAATATTAAGTTTGGAAGATGCATTATCACAAAAAGAGATTGAATTAATCAATTTACAACAACAAGTTGGCAGCATTACGAGAGAAATAAACCAACTCAGATCTACCATCTAGGTATTAAAACAAAATACAAAGGAAAAATAATCATCCATAACCATTCCTACAACCACAACCATTCCTACTACTACTACCACCACTACTTCTACCATTCCACTAATCACCCCTCAGCAAATTACCCAAACTACAGCACCAGTTCAGCTAAGCAGTCCACCTAAATCTCAACAACAAAAGGATGCATTTGAAGGAAAAACCTATGTTATCTACAATGGACCAATGGCATGTCTATAAATGAATGGCACAAAGCTGCTATACATATAACAGGCCGATCAGGTATTTTACACAAAAGCTTTTCATCCAGGGTTGAAGCTGAAAAAGCTTTAGCAGATTTTAGAAACCCTGTTTTAAAACCACAATACAAACAAGTTTTAGAAGCACCTATTCCAGAAACCAAAATGAAATCTTTAGGCAAACCTATTAACATGAACCGAATCAATTCTTTACTATTAAAAGCCTTGCAAATAGAAGCCCGTAAACTAACCTCAAAAATATTTTATGACTGTTTCCAATCACTTAATACATGGACTGAAGCCCAAAAAGTATTCCAATATTATCCTCAAAACCGAGGAAAATATCGACCCAAAGCAATCATCTTTCTAAAAGCTGACCCATTAACCACTTATCTATTTTTTCATAATGGACTTATCGATACCATTTATCTAACCAATTTACATATCTTATCTAAATTTCCTATTGGGTTTATTCAAGCAGTCAAGAATTATAAGGATCGTTTCACCAAGGACAGAGAAATATTGATTAAAATTTTCAGCAGTTATCCTATATTCAAGGAATGACTCTCTCAAGGATGTAGAAATTAAACTATCTAAAATTGCTTTTCTCCACATTGGAATTAGCAATGGTATTTATCTAGGCATTGATGAACCACCACAGTATACATTTGAATGGGAACTTATTAATTAATTCAATCTCCATTGCCTAGAAGGAGTATTTATCCAAGGAATCAAAATTACTGCAGAATCAATAATCAAGGTCAATTACAAAGGAATTAATCAAGTGATGATTTCAACATATAAGTCTGTAATTACCCCTGATGCATTTCACATCATCAAACAATTTTTAGTCTCATTTATCACAATGGAAGGTATCTTTAATGATCTTTCCCATTCTTGGAAATATTCTATCTGCTGACAATTACAGAATCATCCACAACATAAATGCAAATTTTTTCCATCAACAACTCAAGGAGAACAAGAAGACACCGGATCTATTGAAGCTATCATTGAAGAATAATTGACAATCCAATCATCAAGGATGTAGGCCAACTGGACGGCCCTTTGTAAATTATTATTAAAGTACTTTTTATGATGTCAGATATCTTGCCAAGCATCTTTTTATTTTTTCTTTTGTATTTTAGTCATTAGGAATCTCTTTTCATTTGACCCTATTGTTACTTTTGCTTTAACTAGGGTAGATTCTTTTCTTTTCTTTTCGTTGTCGGCCACTTGTTTAGCCACTTCTTCTTTTCCCCTCTATATAATGTAACCTCCTCTCTTCGCAAAGAACATGAAATAAAATTTATGTCTTTCTTACCTTCTCAAAATCCTCTCTTCTGCCCGGTATTGGCTTCTCGAGGAAACGAAAAAGGTATGAACTTAAGTTTGCTTATTTCATCATTCAAGTACTTAATCTTTAGATTTCTTTTCTCACTATTTATTTATTTACACTCATCCTATTCTTTCTCATTTCCAGTCATATTGCTTTCCCTCATTATCAATTGCGTACATTTCTAAACGACTGTCGAATCCATAATTTTAATCCTTTATTATTTCAACATTTGTTAGCAATATTACTAGATCCAACTGTTTCTTACAATAATCTTGATTAATTATTTTCTTTACAAACACAAGTATGAATATGGGATATTTTGGACGAAAGAAAACATTAAAAGCATTAATTAAAGCAAGCTATGATCGAGAAGATAGATTAGATAAAGTTCTAGCCAGATATTATGGACATAATAAACAAGCTCATAATTCCCGAGTTGCTAGAAGATATGCTCGCATGTATGAAACAACCCAAATGATAGAATATATTAAGCAATTCAAAGCAGTTAATCTTGAAGAAAGACAAAATCTTATTTTCATGATAAACCATCTCATAGATTAAGACTCTTGTATCTACTTTGTACCCAACCATATTTTCAATATTAAGTTCTTTCATGACTTATTTTGAGACAAAAGACATGCTAAAAAACTTAATCAAGCATTGTTATGAAATAGAAGAAAGCCAAAATAAATGGATCAAAAGGTATGAAGGATATCTAGAAATTGCCAAGACCAATAAAAATTACAATCTAGAACCTGAAGCAACTCAGATGATCCTATTCCTTAAACATATCCGAGGAAATAATCATAGAAATAGGAAAGAATATGTCAAAGAAATAAACTAGCTCATAGATTAAATAAATTCCATATCATGCATCATATTGTTTCTTAAACATATCCGAGGAAATAATTATAGAAATAGGAAAGAATATGTCAAAGAAATAAACTAGCTCATAGATTAAATAAATTCCGTATAATGCATCATATTGTATTATTCTTTATCCATCTTGTATTAATTTCAATTATATATGCTTTGCCAATTATGCTTTTCATATTAGTTACTTTCTTTACTCTATATCCAAATAGATATCTTAGTTTTCTTGAAGCAATATTCCATTTCAGATTTAATAATAGATTATCAAGATTTTTATATATAGAATGGATATACGCTCAAGATGAGATTATCCAAGCACTATTAGAAGTAGCAGAAGAACAACGATACTATAAAATTGGAAACCAATATTTTAAATTTCCCTAAAATTTTATAAAAATGAACAATCATTGTGATCTTTGTTACGAATTAATAGATCATATACAATATATAGAACAATTTAGAGATCAATATTATAACAAATTTCAATATTTTGAAAATCGTTATAATTATGTTCAGTTTGTTATTACAAATCCAAGAGCAATTCAACCAATAAAAGAAAATTTAGAATTAGCACAATCTTTATATCAATTTTATCAATCTGAATATACTATTTTACAATCTCAATTAAGTCAACATCAACAAACTATTAATCATAATAATTAATAATGTCTGAATCTAGCTTTGAACAAATAAATTCAACTATTTTAGATGTTGATAATTTAGAGTTAACAGAATCTCTAGGAACATTCCATATAGATACATTATTATCAAATGAAAAACAAAAGCAAAAATCAAAAGCACAATTAGAATTAAAAACTGGACAAGATATCCAATCTTCAATTTTTAAGCAATTTCTAGATCGAAAAAATATAATTTATTTTGGAAAAATAGTACATGAAACACCTATTAGAATGGATCAATGTAATGGACATATTTGAATTAGTTTAATTGATCAAGAACAAATTTCAAAACAATTACAGAAAATCCCTAAAGACAAACGATCAAAAATTGGTTATATTCATTTATCAACTATACAAATTCTTTTAAAATCCACTTTCCAAGAAGGAATAGATTCACCAATAAGAATGGCAATAATAGATGAAAGAATGAACAACTTAAATGATCAATAAATTTAGCTTATGGAAAAATTAAATTCAATTTAAAATTAGGAATTCCTCTCAAATCACCTAATTTAGATGATACAATTATTATAGCATATAAATTTTATAAAGAAGATTTAATGACCCAAAGATAATATCCTTTTTCTATTACTTATCAAATAAGTTATGCATTAACTAACTCTCATCATAGTATTGAATTCAAAAATACCGATACAATATATCTAGATCAATTATTTAATGATGTTGCAAAAGTAAGAACAAATTTTAGAACTAAATTAAGAACATTACCTGCAATCTAATATCCAATCCACATAAATCCATCTGTAAATAGAAGACATTCTTTTTCAGAACAACCATCTTCTTCAAAAACTTCTCCTTTATTAAAATCACAATCTTTACGATTATCTAAACCAATTCGATTTATAGAACCTGGAAAAAACATAGAACAAGATATTAAAATCACCGACCCTACTATTCCTAATTATAATCCTACAATAGAAAACTCTATACAACTCGAAGAGATTAAAAATCAAACTACTGATTTAACTACTTATATAAAATATACATTATGAGTGTTACGCAATATATTAAAGAATTAAAGGAACAATAAAAGAATTTAGAAATAAAAATTATTGAATTAATACAAGTTCAATCAAGCACTGTACAAATAATTCAACAGTTAGTTAAAGAAAATAAACAACAAATAGAAATTATCCAAAAAGTAGAACAAAGAATAAATGCAAAATTAAATCAACTAAAAATAGTATATAT
>JANIJH010032053.1:0-11069 GCA_024520975.1 Erythroxylum areolatum | reverse complement strand
TGATTGCCTAAAGTCCCTTTTGCCCTAACTTTAATGCCTTATGGTTTTTAAGCTTAAGTGACTTGCCAAAATTGGCCCCACACTCTCCCACTACTTTAATAGTTCAAAATCCTTAGCTCATGTCATATTCTCTTACCCACATTAACAAGCTAATCAATTCCAACATAAATAATCTAGCAAGACTCCAAAATTAGTCTCATCATGCTAAAAAAAAATTTCAGGGGCCAACAACATCCCTCCATCACTATCCCTCCCAATTGCACCCAATAACTAGCTTTGAAAATTTGTCTTCAGAAAGAATCCATCAATATAAAAAATTAACCTCAAATGCCTCCATCCTTTTTTCATAGCATCAAAGTAAATATATAATCTTTTGATCTACAAAAAAGAGATTAAAAAAGTATGAATAAAATATATAACGTTACTATAGTTGTTTGATTATATGTACAAATGTAATCTTATATACCTCTAACAGATAAGTATCTTCATTCCTTGCCAGTTGTAACTCCATTATTGAACCTTAATTATTAATCTTCAACTCATGTACCTATCCTTGTAGGTTGACATATTAATTCATAAAATTAGTTTTCCTCTCTTTTGTCAATCTTGTCTTTTTTCTCTACTCATCCTTAAGTTAACAAATATATTAAGTTTCTCTTTGCACTCGTTAACCATTTTTACGGTCGAGATACTAAGCTTATCAAGAATTATTTTCCTAAAATATCTCATAAAAACTTAGCTTAAACCAATTTAGGTTTTTTAGTAGTAAAACTACTATGATCAGGATTATATGTTTTCACTTTGAAACACTATTCATTCTTGTCACTACCGTTGTACAATTCTCATAGGCATCCCTCAATACACCCAACTTTGATTATATAACTTTCAATATTCTAGAACTTAAAATTGTACTATGTTTGTACTGCATAATTCATAACAAAATCTTTAAATTTTGTTGTTGTTCCAAACTCCATCTCCATTCTGTAATGTGGTGCCACATCAGTTGGATTATGCCTAATATTTGTACTTGGTATTTGCAATGATTTACCAGGCTCTTCTCTACTTTCATATTCATTACTACCAACAAAACTACCACAACCAATTGAATTAATTTCAATCGAATGGTAGTCATTAGGAACATAAACTTGTATAAACCCATCATCCTAGGCCTTATCATCTTGATCATCTAGGTTTTGATTAACTCCTTCAGCAACTCTTTCAGCATCTTCTTTATCAACTTCTTCACCAAAATGTTCATCATCAATATAATCTACCTTAGCACCATAACTTCCCTCTTCATCTTCACTATCTCCATCCTCTCCTTTGGTAGTAGAGTAATGAGCCTGAGACAACTTTGGTTTGATTTAATAAGTCTCAACAATTTACACAATTTGAAACTAGGTATACTATAATATGCCTTATGAACTTAAAGTTATATTAACTCCTTTCTCGTGTCACATATTTACCTATAGCTAACATAATCAAGGTCTACTTTATTAACAGTACTTGTTTGCTTATCAACATATTTCAAATTAAGTTCTACTATGAAGTTTTCACCTTAAAATAACCTTATACGACCAAATATGGCCGTTGCACACTTATTCACAAGGAAAGGGAAGGATGGTTATTTGTTAAAATACTTAATAAAAAGTACAGATTAAGCCTAATGGTCTTAAAATCATAAATACACATAAAATTTACTTTTTATTCAATAATATAAGATAAAATATAGCTATAGTTTTTGATGTAGATTTATATAACATTATTTAGTAAAACAAATGACAAATGTAATTTACTTTAGCCAAAAGGAACATAAAATTTGTTGAACTAAGGGAGACTCCAATTGATATTTTGATAATAAAAAAACATAATTACTGCTAATGTGTTTATTATTTTGATGAAAAGCAGTAATAGAACAAAATGAAATATTAAACTCAAGAAGATAGTGTATAAAGTTGAGAAAGAGAAGTTGAAGTTTGTAATTGATGAAAGGAAGATTAAAACAAGAACAAAAGCAGATCAAGATTCATCAAGGTCATTTCATATATTGTATAATTATTAGTAAGCTCACTTTGTTAATTTGATAATCCAAAAGGAAAACCATACATAATCATTTCTTTTTACTTCATTGTATGAATCTTTACATTCATCAAGAGGCATTGAAGCTTTTAATATAAAAGTCTCTTGATCTTTTAAATAATCTTTGAAGAACATTTTGGGAAATATTTCAATCATATTTGGCTTTTAAGCTTTTGAAGTTGTTAAAATTGTATTTTTAGGGTGATTAATTAACTTATATAGGATAGTGGTCAACTAATATAAGTTAAAGTTCTTAAAATTGAAGTATTGTGAGTTTGTATTAAAATTTGTTAATGTATTAGTTAACCAATATGTGTAGTAGTTGACTAGTGTTCCAACAACTGGTGAATCTGGTGTTATAAATGTATACTGGTTGACTAGTATATTGTATGTAGTCGTTGTCACAGCTAGTTCTTGACTCCAATAGCTATTTTAGGTCCCAAATGCGATAAATATGTATTTTATCTTTAGTTTTAGAATTAAGAAAGTTTTGGGTATTGTATACACACATTTTAAAGACTTTTTCAACCATTTGAGCATCATTTTGTCATATTTGAGTGAGCGAACCATTTTGGAATTATCAAGTAAATAAGTGAGATATTTTCGAGTTGTAATACTTTGATGGGTTGTTGAACATTGTACTTGCGGATGGTGTAAGTGGGATTAAGGTTTGTCTTTAATTTAGAAGAAGATTATAAGAAGGGTTCCTCTTAACAAAGAAAGGTTGTATAAAGGTTATTATTCACCTTAAAAGAAGAATTGTAGTGGAATTCTAAGGAGAATCTTGGGAGTGGATGTAGGCAAGGGTTGTTTGTTATACAATTATAAATTGGATTGCATTCTCTGATCCTTATCCTTTTAAGATTATTGTTTAATCTGGTGATTAATTTATATTAAGCAATTATCTCATCCTTATTTATATAGATTATTGTTAATTGAGTGTATTGGTTAGAAAATTTGTTTAATTTTATAAAAACCCAATTCTCCCCTCTCTTGGGTGTCATTAGAGATTAACAAGTGGTATCAGAGCAGGTCTATTAAGCTAATATTTCTAATAAAATCTGATAGTAAAGGTTATGATGACATATTTAGGAACATCATCATCATCGTTTAACAAGGAGGGACAAAGCATTAGTAGACCACCTTTTTATGGAAATGATTATCTTTATTGGAAAACTAGGATGAGACTTTCTAATGGCTGAAAGTGTAGACTTAATAGAAATAGTTTCTAATGGTCCTTTCATTCCTAAAAAAATTGTAGATGACAAAAGGTTCCCAAATTAAAGGAAGAATTGAAAGCGCAATATATAAGATTAGTATCCTTGAATAGTAAGCTCATACATATGATATTTTGTGCTTTCGAAAGAAATGAATTTAATAGTCTCTATGTGTGAAACAACTTATAACATTTGGCATACATTAGAAATTACTCATAAGGGCACAAATCAAGTTAAGAAGCAAAGTAAACTTACTAACACATCAATATGAATTGTTTCAAATGAAGCATGATGAAAGCATTTCTAGCATGTATACTAGATCAATAAAATTATAAATTCTCTAAAAGGTCTTAAAAAGTCTTATACTAATGTTGAATTAGTAAGAAAGTTGCATAGGTTAATTATAAAGATATAGGAAGCTAAAGTAACAGCAATATAAGAATCCAAAGATTTAACAACACTACCATTAGAGGAACTTTTTGGATCTCTCCTCACATACGTAATAAGGCTCTAAGAAACACAAGAAGAGATGATGCTTTCAAAGAAAAATAATGCTCCCTTTTATAATGATGAAGATGAGAATTAAGATAATAATACAAATTAAACATAAGATAAAGAAAATAATTAAGATATATAAGATCTTATATAAGTTATACTCTTAACCAAGAGAAGAAACCAAAAGGTAAGACAGTTCTACTCTAAATTATGTGTGAATACTACTTGCAAATAGTATATGTTTAAAACCACCATCGCTATGCTTTAAAATATTAAGAGCTAAAACTTTTTTAGCTAATTAAAAGGTAGATTTCACAAGTCTAACAGAAGACATTGATATCTACAAATTAGCAAGTAATGTATAAAATGAGTATATGTGTGCATGTTTGAATAATAAGCAAAAGTATGAAGATATTTATGTTTAATTTTATGAATAAAATAAATAAAAGGAGTACAAGGGTTCAAAATGGAATTTTCTTATTTGGAAATTTTAATAAGAATGCATGAAGTTCATACACCCACAGTAATTATATTTGTGATTTATGCCACATACATTCTATGTTGTGGATACTACCTGCACAATGTAGAATGTAATTCTAAATCATAGATACAGCATTCCTTAAATTGTTTGATGATTGGCAATTCTTTAACTTGTAAAAATATCTAGGAATTACCAACTAAAAAGTTATCTGAATATTGGAATTGAAAGATAAGGAGATATCTTTTGTTCCCTAACCAACTTATCATAATGCTCCCCTTTGTGTTTCTTACTAACAAATTAGATTAAAGCTCTATAACTTAAATTGATGTTAGGAAAAATATTCTTATGAATCCAGAAGTTACTCGATTATATCTTTCTCTTTGCATCACTTTTGCATGAATAATAACATCTAGATAAAAGAAAACAAGAGAAGATTATACTGAAAAGAAAGTGTAGTTCAAATATGGTAAGAGACCACAACATAGACGATGTATAAAAAATATAGACGACGACCAAAGATAAAGAAGCTATAAAAAACCACCACTTACTATCATGCATTCCATGTTTTGTTGTACTTGTGCTCCTAAGTAATGAGCAGTAGTTGGTAAGAGAGAGCAACCATAGTCTAACTGCTGTGATATGTAAGACAAAGAAGCTACAATGCCTACAACATCCGAGAGAGAGAAGTAATGAGAAAATATAGAGAAGTTATAGTGTGATAGAGAGTATGAATAAGGGGAATAATGTTGCTTCAATTAAGGATTTGGACAAATCCATAATCCTTAATTTCATAAATCATGATATGTTAATTAAGATAATTAGGGATTTCACTTAATACCTTAACCTAAATAATAAATGATAAATAACAATTATTATAATTAGGTATTTAAATAATTTAATTAATCCATTAATGATTAATATTAATTATTGTATTCAAAATTTTAAAATTTCTAATAATGGGCCTTAGTTGAACACATGATAATGAGACCCCTATCTAATTGTAATAAATAATAAATAATGTCACATTAGTACTGATGTAATATTTAATTGACGGAAAGATATCCTATCAATTTTTTTGCTCACTAAGGATCTTTTTTGAATACTTTACAAAAATTAGATTTCAAATTAAAACTTCGATACGATGGTAAAAGATAAGAGTTCACTACTTCTATATATTAAATTCATATTTTCACAAAATGGAAAAATAAGTATATTTGACTTAAATAAACCTTAGTGAGATAAATGATTATTGTATAAGAATAATTTAATCATTGTAATGATTATAACATATAATAAACCTGTGAAAATATTTACTTCTAATCCTTTTTCTATAAATAATAATAAACATGTGAAATTTACTTACTTCACATATTGAAATAAGTTTAAAAGAATGGAAATGATTGGAAATCTTTCTAGAGTTAAATTATCTTTCCTTTAAATATTGCACCATTTTTTATATGCATTTCATAAGATATACTTTGAAAATCGACGAGATCTTCAAAAGGTGAAATTAGAGGTTAGAGCTCATGGGTGTAGATTTAAGTGTTTTTAATATATTAGGGTTAGGCTCAGGCTCAGGCTCAGGCTCCGTTTATACCAGCTTGAAATCTAACTATTTTAAACAAAACAACATCATTTTATTTAAAAGAGTTGGGTCTTGGGTAGGCCTGAGCCTGAACAACCCATGCCCAGACCTAATTAAAAAATATTCTACTTTTAATTTTTAAAAATATTTTAAATAATTAGTGTGGTCGGTCTATTGTCTTCCCTAGATATATTGGAAATTGTAAAATCCTTATTTTGTCATTTAATTTTTTATTCCTGTTCTATGAAATAATGTTACATTTGTCTAGTGGTCGATGATAGTATGACGATTATAACTGAAGTTGGTCAAATTCATTTAGTCCAATATATTAAGCTAAAATGTTAGCAAGTTTAAATTTTAAGAATTAATTTATAATTAAATATTAAACTAGAAAGATTATAAAAATTTAATGAAAAGTTACCTCTAATTATAATTATTATCTATGTAATACCCCACTCTCGCATGACACGTACTCGACATCCTGAGTGATGTTCGAGGGTGAATCCCGCAAGGGTGACATGCTAGAACGGTCACTCTCGAAAACCTCAGTATAAATTTTTTTCAAAAACAATTTTCATATGGGTACGCAAAAATCAATAATTAATTGGGCCCTTTCTTTTGATAAACCATTTCATTCAAGAGTGTTACTACACTCATTAATCAAACTCGTTTACAACATTTCCAAATTAGAAAGTTATTGCATGCAGAAATATTTAAATATACAATTTGTAGAAATTTCAGAACATACAATTGGATATAAAAAAATGAGAAAACAAATGCAGACGCAAACTGATCCCGACCTCTATCTCTTACTTGCATGCAGTAGGTATATTCCCGTTTGTCCAACAGGGTACTCTTCTGAGTCTGAAAAAAATATTTACAAATTTTGGGTAAGTTTTGCGAACCCAGTGAGTGACCATCCTTGATGGCTCACCCAGTCACATACTACATAATTCACATCATTTATCTAATAATCACATTGGATCATATACACTTAATCAATCATTTCATATTTTACATTCATCACATTATAATCATTCATATCATGCATATGCAGTGCACATGAGACCCGCTTTCTATTTGTTACCTTGTTGTGATTGAGTGCCTAAACTATTCCATATCCATTGTAGATACCGGGTTCATTGATAACTCTCCCATATCCGTTGGAGATATCGGACTCATTGATAACTCTCCCATATCCGTTGGAGATACCGAGCTCATTTCACATAGTGAGTCTTTGGTTTTTATACACTTTCTGAGCTCTAGGCTCTTTTCCACATTCTGAGCTTTAAGTTCTTTTCAGTGGCTCTTCCGGTCACAACTGCCTTTATCTTTCATGCATTCATGTAGTGAAATGCATCAATCACATATGATCACTTATTCACTTTCACATATCATCGGACCTTAGTCTGATATTCGACATTTATGTTGAGAAACACTTTGTGATCAAGCATTCATCTCATAAAGCATTTAGTTCATCACATTCATATACAATTAGCACTTCAATATTACATTCAAGATTCAGAAACATCGAACCTTCATTGTCTGGAATTACACAATCAATTCACATCTCATTCATAATAACTCAAGTCATAACATAAACGAAACAAATAATAAGGTAAGACCATCTAGGTCTACTCACAGTACTCTCCAAATTAGCATCAGCTTCCCAGTTCTGGAAACGTCTAAATGCGGATATTTATCCTGCACATTCAAATTATGCAATATACACATTGCACTCTCACATTAATAACTTTGCACAGTTACAGACATTCATTTATGCATACATGTGGATATGGAATATGTACAATGCATGTTCATGATAATCCCGGATATATTATCAAATTTCATATCTTATGTTCATTTACATTTCATAATTCAATCACTTATCATTTCTTTTCTCGCATTACTTGCTCTTATTATCAATTTCTCAATAATTTAAACTAGATACATTTTACTCGTCTTCTTCGAATCAAAACTTTAATCAAATGAACCACTTCATCTCTATTTTACACATGTATTTGGTACTTTAATACCAACAATTCACTTATTAATGTAGTTCTAGCATTACAAGACCAAACAATTATCTAACTCTCATTTTAGTCCTATATCACTTCTAAAAATCTATACTTGTGGGTTAATTTTCCGTGATCATTCTGATCAATAAACGAAGTAATTTGGTAACACTTTCTACTAGAAAAGTGTTCTTATTGTCTTAAATTTCTAATGACACCACAATCACTCAATTTGGTTCAGTAATTTGAAAGTTATACTTCAAACATTTTCGGACTGTTCTCATTCTAAAACAGTATACTATGCACAAATTCCATTCAGAAATTGAACATCTTAGAAGCTGAATCAAAAATTGACTTCTTCATATAATTTATTAAGCCTATATCTCTAGTTTACTCCACATTAAAAATCATCTCATTTGGAACCCTAAAGATCCAGATATATTCAAGATATCAAAATATATTCAGTAAAATAACACCAGTTCATAGTATTCCAACATATTCCCTCACTTTCATTCGATCAACATTTTTCAAATCAATTCAGAATGCTTCCAATTTTTGTGAAGAGATAGAATAATTTGTTAGGAATCCATTGGCTTAAGAATCAAGTTATTTGGAGGTCTAGAGAAGAAGTTATTATCAAAAGAAGCAAGACTATTCAGCTTGCAACTACTCTCAGATACACAGCAAGTCACAGCTAACAATTGAAGAGCATAGTATTTTGATGTGACTAATAAGTTCTTCAGTGTCCATTAATTGATAATCATGGGGTGAGAAGGAAAAATCACGGGCGTGCATGACTTATGGGTGTAAGGGTCATGGGTGTGACAGAAACAAACAAAAGAGTTGGATGAGAGCATACTAGTCAGACCGGTCCCATGTTTATCACTCAATCTCTCTCAATTTATTTCATATGGCTATAATTTTTGGTGGAGAGGTAAAAAAATGTCTTACAAGTCCAACGGTTCAAGTCTCATGTCATTTGGAGGTCGGACGAAGAAGATATAGCCAAAAAAAATCAAAGGATGGTCATCAGCCTCCCAGCCTTCCAACTCGCGACCGTGCACCAACCTTCATGCACGATAGTGACTTTCATGCGAAAGTCTGAAAATCGCGATCGTGGTCGCATACCCAACTTTAAACCTCCATAAATTTTGATTCATAACTCTAAAAATTAAAAACTTTATATCAATAAAAAGCTAAAAGAAAGATCTAAAATTTTCATGAAGACATTTTATCAAAATCTTCTTAGATCAATACAGTTTAATCAAGGAAGTTCATATCAAACTTTTACCTCTCTTTATTTTCTTTGTTTCATTCACAGCCAACTTCTCTACATGTCTTCCTTCACTAAATTCAATACTTCAATTTTCATTTCTAGTTTTTTCCACTCCATTTCATTCAACTAATTCACCACAAATTCACAGTACCCCTAAATATGAAAATTGACTCAAATTTCTCAAAATCATCACAAACAAAATATCAGTTATTCATCCTCTTCATGTTCTGCACTTCATCAATTTTTGTACATTTTCCTATCTCTTTATTCTCTACATTTTCTTAATTCTCTTCCTCTAACTATCATTTATATGATCTTTCTCAACTCATACCATCATCTCACAACTATTCTTCAACTCTAAATCCATTCTTTTGGTCATCTTTAAAACACTCACATTTTCACACGCACGCGCACGCGCGCGCGCACACACACACACACACACATATAATGGAAGTTGAGAAGAGAAACAGAGCATATCAGAAAATCATCTTTTTTATACATTCTCTATTTTTCTACTCAACTTCCATTTTAAATCTTTCATTCTCCTTTCCAGACATCACCATAAACTTATTCCTTAACTTTAAAATCATTTTTGTCAATTTCTAAAAACATCCAAAATATCACATAAAAACCAAGAAAACAGAGTATATACATATCAACTTTTCATGATTTTCTACATTCTCCCTATACATCTTATCAATGATTTTTTAAACTAAAAAATAAAATCCTTTCAACACCATCATATAACATATTGGTCATCAAATCCGAAAAATCAACATATACGGTATACCCTGAATTTCCTCACTCACTTTTTAGCAAACATGCATATCACTATTGCATAACCATTTAATAGTGAGCTAACGTGATGCATGCTTCATCTTATACAAAAATAAAGAACCACAAAAGCTTACTTGTTTAAAACTCTACCATCTTCAAAATCACGTGAACCCTAATCTCTAATGCAACCATATAGGTCATTGTAGAGGTTAGTAGGTTTCGATTTTCTTTAGGGGCAAATGAAAGAAATAACAAAGTTGGAATGGTAGTGGGTAGAAGAAAACAAGATTTTACTCTGGTGGAGATTTGATGAAAAACTCTGTGTATTAGAAGAAACTTGAAGAACAGGTTACAAGGAAGATGAAAATAAGAATACAACACTTGGTCTTTCCAATGAAATTGTATAGTCAAAACTTGAATTAGACAGATGACACTTGTCGCTTATCTAACAACTTAGGCTCTAACTAAGTTCTCTTTGAACTAGCTCCCATAACTTTCATCCTTTCATTACAATTATCTCCAATTTTCAATATCATTTGTAAATTCTCTAATATCGTTTTATTTCTATTTCTATTTTCCATACATTAATTTACTAGCCAAGTGGCATTTTTCCTTGTACAATTATATCCCATATTTTCGGACATTATTCTCCAAAATTCAAAAATTGACAACTACACTCTCCAATTAAATTTTAGAACCAACAATTTCACATTTTTCAATAGTATCTCATCACAATTCAATTATATCCAGAATTATCCATAAATGCATGTACAATTATTTTCATGTGTAAAAAATTTTCTATTCACGTGCATGTGTATGACATATTATGTATGAGCATGAAATGCATTTCAAATCTCTTAGGATTCTTTCATATTTACTATTCTAACCTCCTCGTAGGTAATGGGATGTTACAATCTAATTATTTATTTAGATTAATTGATATTCATTAGAATGTTTATATTGTTTAAATTCATCATGTAACATCCCATCACCGATGGGAAGGGTAAATTGGTCATTTGGGACAGGTTAGGAGTGTGGAAACATAGCTCGGCATGTTCATGCATATGATAGCCGCTAAATATATATGAATGACAATTTTTGCACATGCACATAACAATAATTGTACATGCATTCATTGACATTC
>JANIJH010031983.1:0-11074 GCA_024520975.1 Erythroxylum areolatum | reverse complement strand
TCTTTCATGTAGTACTCCTGTATTAGATTTTGTGAATGTACATATAGAATTTATTGAAAGACACAATGTAGACATTCAATGTTTACGAAAGGAAATGAAAGGAAAAAGTGTTGGTTTTAAAATATAGTGGATTTATTACGATGCTTTACAAGTGATTATAATACCATGCCATGTAAAGAGAGTGTAGCGATCGAACGTAATGTGCCCTTATCTTAGGGTATGTGCCGGAACGACCTCTGGGTGCCCCGATACGTATCCCTAGATAAGGGGGCGCTACAGTGTACTCTTTGTAGCATAAGGATCTATGCCATAAGGATCAACTCTCTTAATAGTACCGTAGACACCCTATAAATGCTGCCATAAGGATTTATGTTGTGTAACAGTGTACAACCCATACACTACTATAAAAATGAAAGAGAGTTGAGTAATGAAGCATTGAACATCCAAGTGAATGAACTGTTCATCAATCTGTAAAATCTGACAATGACAAGTGTTCAGATTCCATATAACGCATATACACCCTCCAATTATATAGTCAAAATTGTGACTATATTCTCATCCTCCAAGATGCCAATTAACCATCTGTGCCAAATTATCATCAACTAACTTTGTTTCCATGAGAAATGCAAGGGATCAGTGCTATTGTTGTATAAGAGTGGCAACCCTGCTCTGTTTCGAGGCCTGGTTTAGGCCTCGAACATTCCAAGAGAGGATCTTCATTTAGTAGATCAAGGGGGTCGCCCTCCGCCTACAGGTTTTGATCTGTCCTTACTGGCCGTGCCCACTTCCAACTGTGAATTTACTAATTGTCTTCCAGCAGTATCCTCAACCCCTTCTCTAGCTGCCTAAACTATAACTTCCTTTCCCTTACTAGAATTCTCATTGTTTTTAACTTTCTTCCATGATTCACCATTCGCAGCTGGCAATGTTTGTCCACGCTGTGGCTTCTGTCTCTGCACTGGACTCTTAGGCACTGGGGGTTTTGCTTTAGCTGGAGATTGATTAAAATGTTCCTTCCTTTGACTTGATGCAGTCCTGGTTTCCTTCCCATTTTGAACCACTAAAGTAGCTATTGTACCCGCCCCATCCTCTTGCTATTGTGACATGCCCAATGGTACTTCAGTAACCACATTGGCTGGTGGTTGTTTTTTGTTGACCTTGCCTTTGCAATTAAAAGGAGAGTGACCAAAACATTTACAGTGGCATCAATCTTGCCTATAACTTGGACCCCCTGGCAATCGGGCCTTGAAAATGGTAACTGGCTTGTTAGCAACATTAATCTCCACTAACAGCCATGCAAACCTAATGTGAGTTTTTGGGCTAGTAATCATATCAGTACAAAGCGGTCTTCCCACTTTAGATTCGAGCTTGGACAAAGCTTTATCATTCCAAAGATCCAAAGGCAAATTGGGGAATTGAATCCAAAGAGGCACTTCCATAAATTCTTTATAATCAAGCGCAAACCCAAGTTTAAGCTTCTTCAACAATAAGGTCCTCTTCTATATCATTTATGGACCACCCGCAAGGATTGCAATTCGGTCTGCATCATTTTCGAATTGAAACACCAAACACCCACGGTTATAAGGAAGCACTTAACATAGTACCTACCACGTAGCTATGAGCTCCTCAATCGCTTTAAACTTGAGAAACTGATCAGTATGACAACCCACTAAGCAAAAACCCCAAGTATGATTAATGTCATTAACATCATCAGCTTCCAGGATAAGCTCTCCCTCTACTGAAACATACTCCAGAGGCTACCCTTTTGACAAATCTCGATTTTGGTGAAACAAACTAGCATAGGATGGTTTCATCTTTGTACCTTCATCTGCTGTAGGATTGCTAGGGGCCCTCAATGGGAATGGCTTCAAGGCAGACTCTCCTTCCCTAGAGCGCTCAAACTCATTTTGTACTGCTAAAGGTGTATTCGGCCTTTTATTGAACAGCTAGGGGGCAGCAGATTCCTCCTCTGTTTCAGAAGCATCGGTTGTATTCTCACTCCCTAAATTAATTTTTGTGTCATCCTTTGTGGATGTTACTTCATCCCCTAGGTCTTCAACTAATTTTCTAGAACACACAACAGTTTCATTAAGCAAAGCCTTACCATGTTTCAAACTTAACCGAGGTAGTTGTGTCTTGTTTATTCCAGTTTGATTATTAACCCCTCATAGCCCTCTAGCCCTCACCGTATTCTTGCTTGGTCTTGCATTTTTACCCACATTGGCAGATTCACCAAGAGAAGCATGCATCTCCTTGTCCGCTCGCGATGATGTCAAAGGTAGGGGTGCCTTCGGCCCAACCGTTGGACGAGGAGTCTCAAATTTTTGGCCCTTATTTAATTCAGTCATAGTGTCCTTTCCTTTATTCTTGCTTCACCCATAGCTCACCCACAAGGTGTTCCACTATAGGGGAAAGACCTCTAGAGAGATATTATAGTCACCTCCCAACCTTCAACTACTACCATCAAAAAAATATAAGATGTTAGGAAGTCCACTCTAAATCTCCAACACCAACTGGAAATCAATAGTTACAAACCCTAGAATTGCAATGTAGTTCCTCAACAAAACATCTAGTAATCTCATAGGAAAACCAAGACAAAGACACTCCCGTCAACACCACTGTCAGTCACAGACAACCAGAAGAACAGAAGAGTAAGATCTATCGAAAATAAAGGGAATGAAGTTAGGAGAAGGTGTCGCCCAAGTGAGATCATCTCACGAATAGTTCCAATTGAAGGTATTAGATGTGAATATTTGAGTCCTATTTCTATCAGAGTCTGAAGCATAAGAAGTTGAATATGCTACAGAGATTACATGTAGCTTGTTGATGAAAGGTAACTCGTTTACATTATTAGGTTCATGAAATGGAGATGATATTATTGCTATTGCTGAAGGAAGTTAGGTCCACTTGGTATTCTATATTCGTATATTCCGAAGGTACAAGTTAGACTTGGCGAGTGTGTTTGGAAAATTAGAGCTTGCAAATAGATTGAAATGTGTAGGGAAACTAGTAAGAATGGTCTAGCTTTAGAATAAGTCGATGAGAAATAAGAGGAAATCAAATGAATGGAGAAAATCATTAAAGAAAAGAAGTCAATTGGGACACTAAAAATAACATGAAATAATATTACCTCGTTTGAAGAATTAGTTACTTAAGGAATTACGAGAACTAATTATGGGCATATTGAGTTTTGGCAATATCGATTTGAGTTAACAAATGTCCCTGATAGTATTATGGTATTGAAGAATAAATTGTCCCAATTTTTCTTGGATCAATTAGTGACTATAATCATAGATTATATATTGAATGTATTCGAAAAGTTAAGAAGAATATTTTAAACACTTGAGGTAAATCTTATAAATCATGAGGGAGAAACAATTAGATGACAAGTTCAACAAGAGTGTTTCTTAGCTTGATCAAATAATATGTTGGGTCGTATAGTATTTGAACATGGCATATTGGGAGACCCAAAGAAAATAGAGTTAATGAAGAATTGAGAAACTCTGAGGAATATATATATTAGATCTGGAGTTTTCTAGAATTAGTTGGAAATTGGATACTACCAGAGGTTGTTGAAGGGTTTTATTGATCTTAGCCCTTTGACAAAGCTTCCGAGGAAAAATGTGTCATTCAGATGGATTAATTAATGTAAAAAAGGAATTTCAAGGAATTAAGACACCAATTGATTACAACACTGATATTAATTATATTATTTGGATTTGGAGATTTTGTAGTATATAATGATGTGTCACACTAGAGATTATGAAGTAATCTAATGCAGCATAATAAAGTGATTTCATATTCATCGAGACAACTAAAGTTACATGAGTTGATTATTAGATACATGATTTAGAACTTGCTTCAATAGTAATTGTTTTAAAAGCTTGGAGACATTATATGTACAGTGAAATATTTTGAATATATATAAAAATATAGATTATTTAAGTTTGAGGTATTTATTGAGTTTGAAAGGGCTCAATATAAGGCCGAGATAATGGATAGAATTACTGCAAGATTATGATTGTACAAATAAGTACTATCCTGGTAAAGCTAGCTTGTATCTAATGTATTGAACAAAAAATTCAATAATGGAATAGCACAAATTTAGATATTGAAGTTACCAAACCTAGTGCAATAAAGAGCATAGAATTTTGAGTTAAATTTGGGGCAAAATGAAGTATTATTAGCTACATTGAAATTTAAAATTAGTTTTACATGAAAGGACTAGCAAAGCCAAAATGAGGATTCAGAATTGTGAACCTTATTAAGGAATTGAAAATGAATCCGAATTTTATGTTTGAATAGGAAAATGATATTTTTGTGATTGTAGTAAAGAGTATGAGTACCGAATATAGATGATTGAGCAAAGAGATATTAAAGAAAACATAAATAGTAACCTATTCTATACATCCTAGTAGGAATACACTAAAACAACATTTAGACGCCAAGGATGAAGAAGCAGGTGGCTAAAGGTATGACTAAATATTTGATTTTCGACAGTCTCAAACAATGAAGATATGCTTAGAGCTTATATTTTGTAGTTCCTAGGAACATAAGATTAATGTATAGTTCTAATTTGAATTTGATTCAGTAGGATATGGTATGAGGCACTATATAATAGAAAGAGTCATTTGCCTTTATATTGAAATGAAGAGGGCCTAAAAATGGTTGAAGGCCAAAATTGATTCAAGATACCGTTGATAAATGAAATGAATCTATAATAGAAATTAAGTGATTTAAGAAAGATAAACAAGTTAGGTGAATCAACACCGAAGATATGGAATATAGAGAGATAGACATAAGAGTTAAGTGTATTAACACTAAAGAGATGTGAAATATCAAGCAAAAGATGAAATATTTCTGAGAGTATGGTCATGGCAAGGTGTGCTAAAGTTAGGAAAAATAGGGAGCTAAGCCTGACATAAATTGGTCCATATGAAATTATTATGAGAATAGGGCCATTGACTTATGAGTTATATTACCAATAAAAGATGTTTCAGATTCACTCAGTGTTACATAGATATGTTTAGGAAATATTGTTATGATCTGATATATATGTTATTGATACCTGAAGTGAAATTGTGAGTAATCTAAAATATATTAAGGAAAAAGTTAAGATAGTGTGATATCTGAATAAGCGACTAAAAAATTAGGTGGTTCCATCAGCTATTATCCCTTGAGAGGAATGGTTCGAGTGAAGAAGTTACATGAGAAACAGAGGAGTATATAAGGAAACATTACCCCTACCTTGTGATGATTCAGATAAGAATTTTAAGGACAAAATTTATTAAGGTGGGGAGAATTTTAACATCTCGTTTATCCCATTCTAAGGGTTAAAACCCTAGAATACTGTATATAAGAGATATCAATGAGAAAATTAAGAAATGAACTTTATACTCATGCATAATTTAGCATATATACAAGTGAATTTGATTATTGCACACATTACAATGATTTGTTCATGCATTCATTTGACATTTTTGGGTATAAATGATTGTTTTAATGTGATTATGATATGGATAGTGAATCTTTTTGCCTTAAAAAATGATCTAGTGAATTAAATTATTGACTTAGAATTTTTCGTGAAATTTGAAATTTTTTGAAATTATGGATATTTTTGGACTAGGAAAAATGTCAAGTGGCAAAATAACTGATAAATAGCAGTAGAAATAAGTGTGAAATGGCAGTGGAAATTATTGATAAGTGACATTAAGATTTAATGACAAGTGTCATAGAAAATCGGGAGACAATTAGATTAGAAATGAGGAAAGAAATGGAATAGTCATTTAAAAGACCAAGTGAAGACCATAAGGTGGTGACATGTCACTAGACTTACCACACACCTCACTTATGTATGGCCTAAATGAAAGACAACCATTTGGTTTTTCATTTTATTTCTTTAGCTAAATGCTCTCTCTTCATGTTCTTCACTTCATCTTCTCCATTCATAACATTTTCTTACCAACCCTACTCCCAATTTTGAGTTACCATCATCTTTCACTTTACACTTAAAAATATTTGTTATTTCTACATCTTGTTACAAAAAGACCCACTTTATTCCACCTTAACTATTAATGATCATGTGATGTGGGAGGAGCTAGGGTTTCTTGGAGACTCTTTAAGAAGATTTGGGTAAATCAAGTAACTAACATATTGATCTTTATGGCTTTATTAATGAAGCATAAATGATGATAGTTAGTGGTAAACGATCATGATAAAGGAGTTGAAAATTTGGAAAAAAAAATTGAAAGAGAATGGCTGGAATATGTTAGCTGTAACATTTCCACTAGACATGCATCTGTATTTTGGACATATCTTGATTTATAGACATACATTATTTTGAATTTATATTAAATTGAGACATATGGTTATATTTTTCAAAAATGAATCGAATTTGAATTCTGTCTTTAAAGGTTTCAAATTTTGGCTTGAAGTTGAGTACAAAGTGCTATCGGAGTTTAGGAATAGTCTGTAGTATTTTAGGTATAAATTACAGAATACTGAACCAAACTGTATGAAGTTGGTGTCAATAGAAACTTAAGACATATGGGAACATTTTTTTAGAAGAATGTATTGCCAAAATACTCCTTTGTCTTTGTCAAAATGGCCATGAAAATTGACGCAAAAATTTATTTTGAGAAAAACCATCAGGCAGTGCATGATCATGGTCGATATCAGGTGGCGCGCAGATGTGACAGAGAGGAATCAACAGGAAGTGTGCGATCGTGAACCAATATGATCATGATAGTGAAAGTGCAATGCTTTTTGACAATTTTAAACAACTTTCACTCTTTTGATCATAACTTCTTCTCTAAATCTCCGATTGATTTGAAATTTGAACCACAAACTCCTCATACATTTTCCTTCCTCTCCACCAAATTTTATAGTCATTTGAATTTATTAAGAAAAGATTGGTAAATGATTGATTGATGATGTTATAAGAATCAAGTGTATTGAGCCATGAACCTTAATGCATGATTGAGTGATGAACTTAGATTAAGTTTATATTATTAAGGTGTAAACCTAAGTTCAAATTAGACATATATGAGTTTTCAAGTATGAATGATCATGAAATAAATAAAGAAAATAGACCCAGGATTGTCATTGAGCATGCATTGTGCATAATCCATATACACATTTGTGCATAAATGAGTACTTATTTAATTGTGCAAAGTTGTCATGTGTGTAAATGTATGTTGTAAGATATAGAAGAGCAATTAGGGCGATAATATGTAGACGTGGCCAGGACTTCAAGGCAATAGCCATCTGAAGCAAATTTTAAGTGACCTAAATAGTGTCACTTGATTAATTTTTTGTTTTGAAATCTATATTGAATTATTACGTGAATGTGATTGTGTTGATTTTGGACATTGAATCTCCAAAGCGTTTGATGCATGAATAATGTATTGGAAGTGCTTCTAGTTTGTGAATTTGACAAAATAAGTGATATTCAACATTATTGTTGAATGACGGATCAAGGTCCGATGATAAATGTGAATGTGAATGTGAAACTGAAATCAAGTGAATGATTTAAAATATGTGAATGTGATGGATTTCATTACATGAATGCATGACAACATAAAATTTGTTGTAACCAGAGTAGCTACTGAAAAAAAAAGGCTTAAAGCTCAAAATGTGGTAAGAGCCTCAGGCTCAGTTGTTAATGTACCTAGTGTCCACTAAGGGATATGGGACAATATCTGAAACAAACCCAATATCCACAAGAGATATAGGCCAGTAAAAAGGCACTCGGTCGCATCAAAGTAATAATTGGAAGTGAGTCTCATGTACATTGCATTTATAATTGATATATATGTTTTAAATAATCGAAATGAACTGTTTAACTGCTTTGAATGTGAAGTGTTGAATAAGTGAACAAAGTTTTATATGATGCTATATGATTATTTGTGAAAAGATGTGTATTATATGATGATATGAGTTGTTGTGAACTTAAAACATGAAATATATATGTTATGTGTTATAAGTGAGCCATCGATGATGGGTAGCTCACTGAGTTTGCAAAACTCACCAAAATTGCAACATTATTTTTCAGGCTCAAAGGAGTTACCCCATTAGACCAACTGGATTCTAACCATTGCATACGGATAAGAGTTTGAGGTAGGGATCAGTTGTACCTACATGTGCCTACAGTCTTCCTTTTGTATTTTAAAAATTGTATTCCAAAATTATTGAACAACATTGATATGAATTGAAAAATTTACTGACTGTATGACTGAAAATATTTTGTAATGGACCTAGATGATTACTGAAATATATGATGATGTGTTAATTATTTGTAACAGTTCCGATTGAAATTTGATTTTTTTAATAAAATGGGTTGAAAAAGGTTTATTATTCCTTCTAAATATGTGTGTGATGCATGGAAAAGATTTTAATGGTTATGATTGACTAACTGTTCTAGCATGCCACCCTCGTAGAGTATATTCTCGAATATCATCGGTATGTTTGGAGATATGCGCTATAAGAGTGGGGTGCTACAATACAATTCCTTTAGACCCAAATGGACAGATCCAAGTTCTTTCCTTAAGACTCTGTTTATATGGATTATGGAAGCAAAGAAACCTCAAAACGGTTTGACAAAACCAACACACCTAAGGAGGTCCTCGCATCTGAGATCCTCTATGAAATCAGAGAACTCATTCTACTTTGTAACCTCAATTAGACATGTAATACAACCGTCCTAGGTTCACTGAATGTTTAAATAGAAGTTATGCTCAGAAGCTTATCACATGTATGAAAGAGTAGCAGTGGATACACAATACAGTAAAGTAGCAATGAGGAAATTAAAATACCTAATCGGCTAATCCAGCATCGAAACCACCATACCTCCATGCGATCCTTATCACTTAAAAAATTCCCTGGAGAAGATAAGAACGCCTGTGAGGTTGTAGCTTTAATCTTCCTCCTCTTTTCTCATAACCCTTGTTAGGATTCATATCCTTAGCTTGGTTATCCAGCTTGAAGATGAAGAATCCATATGTTGCCCTAATCTAGAAGCTTCGTGATACTTTTTTTGAGAGAAGAAGTTTTCTTTACCATATACAACTATCAACAATAGTTAACGACCTCCACCTAGTGAATGTTGTCATTTTTTCATGATGTTTGCACAGTGTAGTGTTGTCTTTGCCTTAGTCCTTTTTAGCTTCTCCTGTATGTAGGAGTAATTATTGTACTCGTTTATCGCTTTCATATTATCTCTATAAAATTCATTTAATTTTTTAAAAAAAAGCTTAGTTCCAATCACAAAATGGGTATATAATCTAATAATATCAATAAGTAATAATACTTGAAAATATAAAAGAGAAAATCAAAAAATATACCTAATAAAGGATAAAATTTAGATCATAAGAACTTTACTTAGTTGCACTAATCAAAATCTATATGCATTTTATTTAGACTTTCAGAATTTGAGCAAGAACCAATCATAAATGACCCCTTAAATTACATTTGGAAACTCAACTATTTGTGTATATTTTATACAGATAGTTTTCCTCTCTTTTCAAAATTTTCTTCTTCTTTTTAAAAGTTAAAAACTTAACTTTTTAAGAAAAAAATGGCCTAAAATATTATAGAATTCTATTAACAGTTTGTGCCTTTTTTGGCATAAAAGGGAGACCATTAAACAATATTAATTACTCCTTTAATCTTCTATTTCCTTCAGTTTGTTCTACCTTGCATTGTGTTTCTTCTATCCTTCTTGTTCACTCTACTCTATCCCTATGTTTACAATTTACTATGTAATCATCTCTTCAACCTTTATCCTTTCATTTATTTACCTCAATTGTCCTTTTTTTCTTAAATGTTCCCACTTATAGCTTTAGTACAATTTCTCCCTTCTTCTTCTTCTTCTTGCTCTAAAACCATCTCCTCTTTAAAATGCTCATCTTCACCCTAACTTATTCCCTATAAGTTACTCATATATAACTCCTTAAAACTACCCAAGGTTGGAATCCTTCCCTTCTAACTTCAGTTGTCCCTTAGTTCTTTGTCATTATCAATCTTGCAACCATAAAACAAAAACTATTCCTCCCATAACTGCATTGATAATGGTTGTCCAACCCTCCTCTTCTAGCTAGAGTAACATAGCTAAACTCCTATTAATGCGATCTCTTTGTGGAAAGCCTAGAGTACTATCATTAGTTACAATATAGAGGAAGGAGCATTCTCCTCTTTGACTTATTTCTCCTTATCCATGTTTATTGAGCCTAAGTTTATTACATAAATTGGTGACATTTTCATGACTCTTACTACACTTTTTGACTCCTATTTCTAGATTTTGTGCTTAAATTGACTCTTGAGTGTGCACTTTTATTTTATGTAGTTTAAGTGTAAAAATTGTCACAAATCAGTATTAATTACACTAATTAATTTTCTGAGAACAATTGATATTGCAAACTATCATTTTTTATTGTAGGAGACTCAAGGAAAAGAGAATCAAGAAGAAGATGTAGAGTCAAAGAAGGCTGAAGTGAAGTCAACAAGAGAAGAAGTGCAATAGGAAGTTTGCTACAGCGAAGTGGATCTGTCGACACGACAAAATACAAAGGAATCTAGGCTGAACTTCCAAGAAAAGTTTGCCGCAGCGAATATAAATTCTTTTGCAGCAGCGAAGGAACCAACAATGACTCAAAACCTTTCGGGAAAAATTCTCCGCAGTAAACCTTCAAAAACTCGAACCTTTTTTAGAAAAATCACCCACTGTACAAGCATCCTTCATTTAAAAACCTACCAAATTAGGTTAAGAACCAATAATTAACAAGTCATATACAGCATACTCACACTCTCGACTCTCTCTCTCTTAATTTCAACCATCATCCATCACTTTCCTTCCATTTTTCATCATCACCTTTATCAGTTGCTGCTTTTATGGATGCTTTTGGTAGATTTCCGATTGTGAGTTCTCTCGAAGCAATGCTTGGCTAAGCAATATTTCCTCTTCAAGATGCAGCAATGGCTTGAGTTCAATGGCTTCAAAGGGGAGTAGTTACTCATGTTTAGCTACATTGTTATGAACTCCTTAGTTAGGATTTATGCTTTGTAGTTGGATTTTCTT
>JANIJH010031947.1:0-11077 GCA_024520975.1 Erythroxylum areolatum | reverse complement strand
ACAAAGCACATAACGATCCATTTCATGCTCAAAGCATTTCATACTTTTATTCTTTTCATTCTTACACAATGCCATAACGCCTATCAAGGCAGTTCATAATCATGATTGCAAAGCATTTTCAATATTGCATATAATTCAACACAAGTAGTGTCACACACATGCAAGCAAGCATGCACATTTTGCTCATACACACAACAACCATAAATATATTACCCACCTAATATCGCTTGAGTATCCGACTCACTGCGATCCTTCCTCTTGCAATGGAATCAGGTCAGCTTGGTTTCCTATAGAAAATCAAGTCCCAAATCAAATAATAGTCAAAGGAAATATTCAATTAGCTTCTCAAAACAAAAACGCTAACACTAACAATCTATACTCGACTTCCATCTAATTTCCCGAATCCTAAAAGGCAAATTCCGAACTTCCCTTCCTCAGAAAACTTGTAATCCTTTCTCTCTAGTTCACAACGAATCCAAAATCACCTCATTTGGACATCTACAGCAAATGATATGCCCCAAAATACCAAAAATAATCTTTGCTGGAAACAGAGACTCGTTCAGACGAAGACGCGTTCGCCGCGGCGAAGGCTTCGCTGGCCGCGGTGAACAAGCCGCGCTCGCCGCGACGAAAGCTTCACTCGTCGCGGCACACACGCAAGCGTGCGCCACGGCGAAGGCCACTACTTCGCACGTCGCGGCGTGCCCTTCACGCACGTCGTGGCATGCCCCTCCACGCACGTTGCGGCGACTGCAAATTCGCACGTGCGAGCCTGGAGAAGACTCCGAAACCCGACTTTCCAGCATTTTCCAAATTAAATCAACTCATCAAAACCTTAGATCAAGTCTTCTACTACATTTCTAACCCATTCTAAGCTTCCAATCAGTCATAAACTCGATAACCTAACGATTTCTAAACCATTTTCTCCCGAAAAACCTAAACCGTCGATTCTAACATATTCAAGCCATCTTAGGGTTTAATCCAACTGAAACAAGGTTAAAAGGGACTTAAACTTACCGATTATTGCTCCCAATCCGTCGAAAAATCTCAAGAATCGAAACCCTCTCTTCTTCCTCTTCTCCTCCTACGGCACTCCCTCTTCTCTTCTCTCCTTTCTATTCTTTCTTTCTTCTAATTCTAACACTTAAGTCTTAAATGGATGTGCAAGGACCATATTGCCCCTCCATGTAAAGCTTTAAGTGATCCAACTCAAGTGATCTTCCCAAAATGCCCTCACACATTTTAATCCCTTAATTCCTATTTAAACCATATTTAATCTCAACTACATCTCAATTATACACTAATACAACCCATTTAATCAAATAAGGCATTGAACACATACTCAACACAATTCATGCTTGATGACATCAATAAGAAAATTTTGGGGTCCAAAAAGTGGTGGCAGTCTGGTGGTTGACAGTTCAAGAATTTTCAAGAACCTCCCCTAAACCCTAAACCCTCCCTAAATCCTAATCTCTAAACTTTTTTTAGAAAAGAGAATAACGAAATAGATTAATAAAAGGGAAGGTTCAGTGCAAGAAAGAAACAAGCCTAATAAGGCACTTAAAAACTATATACAAAGTAAACAAATAAGCCATAGGCGGCCCTCAAACAAACAAAAAACAAATTAAGCAGGAAGTCTCCAGATATGTCACTTAAGATCAAGTATCTAAAGACGAGACTTGAGGCTAAGAAGCTGAGAACAGATGAGCTCGATGATATCCTCAATAATGTTTTGAGGTGATCGATGTCATCTACTGAAGATGCAGAATTCCTCTCATACCAAAGAAAGTAAACAGTGGCAAAGAGGACTAACCATGATAACATGTGTCGAAAATCCTTCCACCGGCGAAGGTGGGTACAAGCCCACTGCAGAAGGGGAACCCAAGAAGTTAAAGGCCAGGTTGTATGGGTCTTCGTCGAGAGTATGTCCCAAACTAGGGTAGAGAACCTACACTGAAAAATAGATGATCATGGGTCTCTGGAGAAGAGCCACTTAGCACATAAGTCAAAGAAGTCAGGACACCAAAAAATTGGAGTTTGTCAATAGTCTTGTGATGCCCCTATGATGCTAACCAGAGGATAAAAGAGTGCCATGGAATATACTTTGGGAGCCACAGTAAATGATGGATCAAATCCACTGATCATCAAGCTTGGAGAAGGTTCCATGCAAAGTCAACAAAAAAGACTCCTGATGAGTGACCTTTCCAAACCCAACTATCAAAATGATGAATCTGTGGTCTAAAGTGGATAGAGTCCCGAACCTACTACATCTCACTGCTCCCCCCAGGGAAAGCCCACTCAGTAGAATAAATAATCTCTGAGACCTTAGCATTCCAAGAGAGTCTAATAGAAGAGAGATATCGGAATGAAAATCGAGCACACAAAGGTCCCTACTTCGGCAACCAATAGTCCTGCCATATAGACATATCTCTCTCGTCACCAATACAAATAACTATAAGGCCTCTGCACCACTCTCGGCTCAACATAATCTTTCGTCAAACCCAAGAGGAGCTTGATGGGACTCGGATATGCCCAAAGGATGTACCCCTTAGCAAAACTCTACATACCCACATAGTCCATGTAGAAGAGCTGTCTGTTAATAGTCTCCATGCATATTTAAGTGTGGCAGCCCTATTACAGTCTGTAGACCTCTTAACTCCAAGACCACCCTCCTGTCTCGGAAAGCAGATTGACTCCCATGCCACCTTAGCCCCGGTGTGAGACAGTGAAGTATCGCGCCAGAGAAAGGCTGACAAAAGACTCTCAATGTGGCGGGCAATACTAGCAGGCAAAAATAAACATACCTAACTAGTAGACCTGTATGGAGAAAAGCACAGATCTGATCAGCTACAGCTGACCGGCATGGGTAAAAGATGCTAAGGTCTACAACCGAATATAAGAAAAATACTTTCTACCAAAGGAAGACAATCTAAATGTCTCACCCCTATAGTGATAAGAGGGATGCCCAGATAATGAATCGGGAGGGAACCAATCTAAATCCCAAGTACTCGTTGTATAGAGGAAACCTCCACCTCAGGAATCCCTGAGAAGAAGACTCGACTCTTATTCGAGTTCATAGCCAACCCAAAAACCCTCTTAAAATCATCCAAAGGTTGTCGGATGATCGCAAAGGAAGCTAAATCTGCCCGACTGAAAATCATCAAATCATCTACAAAGAAAAGATGAGTGAGAGAAATCTGCCTACACCACTAGTGATAACAACAGCCCAAAGCTATTGTCACCTCACTCAATATCCCATCTAAACCCTCCAATTCTAGTACAAACAGATAAGGAGAGAGGGGATCCCCCTGTCTCACCCCTCGTGTGGCAGGAAAATAACCATATAGTGAGTCGTTAAGGGTTACTAAGAAATGTGCGGATTGGAGACATGCCTTAATCTATTTGATCATGCAGTCAAGAACTTCAATGGTTCTCAAGCCCAATAATATAAACTCCCAACTGACAGTATTGAAAGCCTTACGAATATCACCCTTGAGAGCACACCGTGGTGATAAGCGATCAAGGTGATGACTGTGCATCAACTCCTAGGTAAGAAAAATAGCATCTACAATTAGCCTCCCTAGGACAAAAGCCATCTAAACTCGCCAAATCACCTCTAGTAGAACAACTTTAAATCAATTTGCAATGACCTTTGAGATTCACTTATAAAGGATATTGCAGTAAGAGATCGGCCTAAACTCACTCAGTGTCTGTGGACTCTCCACCTTAGGAACCAAGGTGATCTTAGTAGAATTAACCCATCGGGGCATTGTCGAGGTAGAGAGAAAATACCGTACTGCTGCTCTAAAGCCTGCTCCAATAATATCCCAACACCTCTTATAAAAAACAGGTGTACCCATCAGGTTTTGGAGCCTTATCCTCCAGAATGGAGAATAAAGCAGTACGTAACTCCTCATTTGAAACTGGGCTCTCCAATAACAAAACCATATCCTCTGGGATACGTCAAGTGAAGAATCTAGCAGCATCAGCTGAAGGAATCGAGGGGGGAGATTGGAGAATACCTTAAAAATAAACCACCGCTATCTGCCCCAGTGCTCCCTAATCTGTGATAAAAGTGCCAGTCACATCTTGTAAACCATGTATCCGACCTCTGACCTGTCGATGAATCAACGATCTGTGGAAAAATCGAGTATTTTGGTCCCCCAAAGCAAGCCACTGAACCTGAGATCTCTGCGGATGAAACGACTCCTCGTCCTGCATCAGTCGGTAGTATTGCCTAGCTAGGTCTTACTCTGCAATACCTAAATTTGGTGAGTGTCGAGAAGCATCTAAAGCTGCCAAAGCTATAGCCCACTAAGCTTGTGTGTCCCTAACTCTACTAGAAATGAAACCGTAGTCCCGAAAGTCGAAGGACTTCAGCTCCTGCTTGAGCAGACCTAGCCAGTAAGTCAAGCAAAACATCAGGTCCCCCGCATAGGTATAGTCCAAACCCTCCTAACAAGCTTTAAAAAATTGGGATGATCAGGCCAATATTTTAGAAACTTGAAAGGAGTAGGGGGTCGATGTCACAAGGTTCCAAGCTAAACTACCATAGCACTGTGGTCAGATATATCTCTCGGTAAGACCTCTTTAAAGGTACTAGGCTAGGATGTGAACCATGTGGAGTTGCCGAACCTCCAATCTAATTACTGGAGAATAGAAGTCGATCCCTCCCTGCCATTATGCCAAGTGTACCACAAACCCCTGTAAGAAGCCGCAACAACTCAACATCATGCAAACATTGCCCAAACTCGTCCATATGACTATACCAGCCAGTATCTGCGTCGAATCTATCTGAATGAATTAGAATGGCATTGAAATCTCCCAACACCAACCAAACCAAAGAAGTAAAACACTCAGCCTGTCCCAGAAGAAAGTCTCAAAGCTCACGCCTAATACCCGAGTCAATGGAGCCATAAACTACTGTTAGGCAAAAAACATTACCCTCTCTCTGTCGAGTCACCTCACAACTAATACCTTGAAGAGTAGACACCGAACTTCGTATCTCATACATCCTCAAATCCTAACATAGTAGGATGCGACAAGCTAACTGATCCATCACATTACTCAGATAATCCCATCTTCGACAAGTAGCAGAAACTACACCCTCCAAGTTATGAGCAAATACCTTTGTCTCCAAGAGACCAACCAGTCTAGGATCATGATGTCGAATCCAATACCTAACCACTCGTTGAGTATTGGGGCCATTGAGGCCCCTAATATTCCAACTTCCTATCATAAGAAATGGAATATATAAAATAATACTGTGAAAATCAACTAGAGGGGCTGAACCCCTCTCTCTCTCTCTATCCCCTGTCAACCTCAGACATAGAGGAGGACCTGTCGAGTCATCAAGTGAAAAATATCCACATCATGTAAACCACCGCCATCTATCCTAGTGCTCCCTGATCTGTGATAAAAGTTCCAGTCAGATCATGTAAACCATGTAATCGACCTCTAACCTGTCGATGAATCAACGATCTGTGCAAAAATTAAGTGTTCTAGTCCCTCAGAGCAAGCCACTAAACCCAAGATCTCTGCAAATGAAACGACTCCTCATCCTGCATCAGTTGGTAGTATTGCCTAGCTAGGTCTCACTCTGTAATACCTAAATTTGGCGAGTGCTAAGAAGCATCTAGAGCTGCCAGAGCTATAGCCCACTGAGCCTATGCCTCCCAAACTCTACTAGAAATGAGACTGTAGTCCCGAAAGTGGAAGGACTTCAGCTCTTGCTTGAGCAGACCTAGCCGATGAGTCAACCAAAACATCAGGTCCCCCATATAGGTGTAGTCCAAACCCTCCTAACAAGCTCTAAAAAATTAGGATGATCTGCCCAGCATTTCAAAAACTTAAAAGGAGTAGGAGGCCGATGTCGCGAAGCTCCAAGCTAAACTACCATAGCACTGTGGTCAGATATGTCTCTTGGTAAGACCTCTATAAAGGTACTAGGCTAGGATGTGAACCATGTGGAGTTACTAAAACTCCAATCTAAAAGCCCGAGTATAGAACTTGGTCCCTCCTTTCCATTATGTCAAGTGTACCATAAACCTCTGTAAGGAAGTCGTAATAGCTCAACATCATGCAAACATTGTCCAAACTCATCCATATGGCTATACCATTCAATATCTCCGCCGACTCTATCTGAATGACTCAGAATGACATTAAAATCTCCCAACACCAACTAAGGCATTGAAGTAAAGCACTCATCCTGTCCTTGAAGAAAGTCCCAAAGCTCGCGCCTAGTACTTGGGTCAGTGGATCTATAAACTACTGTCAAGCCAAAAATATCACCCCCTCTCCGTCGAGTCACCACACAACTAATACCCTAAAGAGTAGACACTGAACTCTATATCTCAAAAGTACTCAGTTCCCAACATAGTAGGATGCGATAAGCTAACTGATCCATCACATTACTCAGATAATCCCATCCCTGACAAGTAGCAAAAACTACACCCTCCAAGTTATGAGAAAATACCTTTGTCTCCAAGAGACCAACCAGTCCAAGATTATGACGTCGAATCCAATCCTTGACCACTCGCTGAGTATTGGGGCCATTGAGGCCCCTAATATTCTAACTTCCTATCATAGGAAATGGAATATATAAAATAATACTGCAAAAATCAACTAGAGGGGCTGAACCCCTCTCTCTCTCTATCCCCTGTCAACCTCGGACATAGAGGAGGACCTGATGAGTCATCAAGTGAAAAATCTCCAATAGTACCAGCAAATCTGGATCCGTGACTACTACTAGGGATAGAGGCCTCTAAACTCAGAATACAAGGCATCTGACTAGGAGTGGTCCTCATCTTTAGAAAAAGAGCTAGGTTAGGTGTCTTAATCGGACTAGCTTGTGTCGCAGTAGAAACAATCTACCCGGCTCTGAGGGACTAGGTGGTCGATGTGGAGTGGGCCTCTCCACAGTAGCAACATCATAAGCATCTAAGGACCTCAAAGCATCAGAGGTGGGAATCTGGATTGCTTCCTTGGCCAAATGGGAAGCAACAAGGGAAGGAGTACTCTGTACTGGGTCCATAACTCTAGGACTCTAATCTAATGCCACCTCGCTAGTGGGAGCCACATCTTGAGGTTCTGCAGTAGTAAGCAGAGCACAAGAATGACAAAAACACCATACATGGAACACTACTTAGGTGTCCATTCATACTCAACTTGAACATGGATTAGCTTGTCTCTCATACCACTGACGATCTCGATCTCATAAATTGGCTCAACTGTAGCAGATAACTCTACATAAAATCTGGCAAATGAGAGTCGGATCCTGTCAGAAGTATATCGATCATAGCTAAAAGGTCTCCCAATCCTGCTGGCCAGTAGACCTAGACATCTCTCATTCCATAACAGAAGCGGCAAATCGTGTAACTGTACCCACATCGGTACTCGAGACACCCTTGATTTGTCAAAAACAAAATGAGGGTGCCACTGCTGTAATACCATGAATTTTCCACCAAAAAGCCGTGGAACCTGCTCTAGGATAAAATGTAAAGCCTCCTCTAACTGGAACCGAAACAAGAAAAAGCCAGTACTCGTGGAAATAACATCCTCAAGTCCTAGAGTCTTCCATGCCCTCATCGTAAGAGATTGCATACCAAGGAAAGGCATATTATGCCCAGGAAAAAACTCGAATAGGCATCTAGTCCATTGGTGAAGACTACCAGCTATATACTCATCCGAAATTACCACAGGACCAGTTGAGGTGTCATAGGGTAATTCTGGAAATCTAAATCTAGTAGTGGAATTTGTAATTCGAATTTTCTCTGCCCATGAGAAATCCGAAGGCTTTTTTACAGGTTTTTTCTACCTAGCCTTACCTAATTCTTTGTTCACATACACTGTAGAGACTAATGAATTAACAATAGGGGCAGACTTGGAATTAGCTCCTCCAAGGGATGAAGAGCCGTTATTCACTTGTGGCATCTTCGGTGGTGGTTATAGTAGAGGGGCAACCGGCGGTGAAAAGGACTCTAGCCTGCAACAAAGGTGGCACTCCATTAGGTAGGTTCGGATGCACCAATGAGGAAGCATAGGTCTTCTCCTTCGGTGGGTGCACAGGTGACAGTGGGGATCTCCCCTTGTGTGCAGTTGGCAATGATGGACGTCGGAGGTTGGTGACTCCCACATCTACTCCAACGTTTCCATTTTTTTCTCCTTCCTTGGTGGTTTTTCTAGGATGCTCCGAGACCTACAAAATCTTCCCCTTCCCTTTGATGGTCGGCAGCATAGGAGAGGGAGAACGTCGTAGATCTGCAATGCCTTGTGTTCCTCCAACAACTCCAAATGTGCCTCCATCAGCAATAGCAATCAACGATCCGTGCAGAGGCTTTGGCTATGCATGCAATGGTGGCCTTGGTGACAGGTGAACAGCGGTGGCATAGGTAGGTTCTGTAGTATTGTGGGTGACGATGGCCAAAATTTCGGTCACCGATTATGGCCCGATGGTTGGGAGTTTGCCAAAACTCATTATGGGGTTGTGTAGATCAGGAAAATCCGATTTTGGTGGTATGCTCTATGTCACGATCGGAGTGTCGATGTCGCCAGTTATTGTAGTGGCGACAGCGGCGGCAGTGGTGCTGGCAGCGGTCATGGCAGTGGACCGGCTAGAAACTGCAGTCTAGTGGCAGTTTGCGGTGGTCGGAGTAGCTAATTTCCTTTTCCAGACCATAAGGAACTAATTATGTTGAGAGAAAAAAATTTGCCAAAGCTTCCCTCCCTAAACCTTAAACCCTAAATCCTACCTAAACCCTAAAACCCTAAACCCTAAAATCCTAAACCCTAAACCCTAATCCCTAAAACTTTTTTTTGGTAGAAAGTAACATATATATTAATTAAAAAGGAGGGTTCATACAAAGCATGCTATATAAAAAGTAATAACAAATAGCCACAGGCGGCTCTCAAACTGAAAAAACAGATAAGCCACAGACGACTCTCAAAAAATAAGATAAGCCACAGGCGGCTCTCAAAAGGAAACAAAGCCACAGACGGCTCATAAAACAAAACTAACAAAATAAAACAAAAGAAGCTATGTAGAAAGCCTCCAAGTATGCCTCTGAAGAACAGGTATCTGAAGACGAGTCTCAAGGCCGAGAAGCTGAGAATGGATAAGCTTAGAGATGTCCTCAATAATGTCGCGGGGGGACCGATGTCGCCTACTGAAGATGCGGTTATTCCTCTCATACCAAAGAAAGTAAACAGTGGCTGAGAGGACTAACCGTGAAAGAAGGTGTCGATAATCCTTACGCCGGCGGAGATGAGTGCAAGCCCACTGAAGAAGGGGAACCCAAGAGGTTGAAGGCCAAGAAGTGTGGGTCTTCATCGAGAGGGAACCCCAAACAGCGGCAAAGAATCGACACTGAAAGAAAAGGTGATCATGGGTCTCTGTAGAAGTACCACAAAGCACACAAGTCGAGGATGTCAGGATGCCAAAGAACTGGAGCCTGTCCATGGTCCAAAGTCGCTCCTGTGATGCCAACTAGAGGATGAAAGAATGTTGAGGAATGTGTCCTGGAAACCACAATAAATGGTGAATCGGGTCTACTAGCCGTCGGGATCTGAGAAGGTCCCAAGCAGAGTCGACAGAGAAGACTCCAGATGAGTGACCTCTCCAAACCCAACTATCAGACTGAAGCTGCGGTCGAAAGCGAACTGAGTCCCAAATCTGCTGTAGCTCATGACTCCCCTCCAGAAAAGCCCACTCCCCATCACGAATGATCTCTGACACCCGAGCATCCCAAGAGAGCCCAGTAGAAGATAGCTCGCGGAAGGAGAATCGGTCACATAGGGGGCCCTGGTCTGGTAACCAATAATCCTGCCAAAGAGAAGTATCTCGCCCATCCCCAATACAAGCTACAATAAGGCCTCTGCACCACTCTCGGCTCAACAAAATCTTCCATCAAGCCTAGGAAGAGCTCGACGGGACCCGAATATGCCAAAAGGATCTACCTTGCAGCAACACTGCATGTACCCACATGGTCCATATAGAAGATCGGTCTGTGAATAGTCGCCATATATACTTAAGTGTGGCCGCCCTATTCCAGTCTCTGATCCTCTTAACTCCAAGTCCTCCCTCCTGTCTCGGAAAACAAACTGACTCCCATGCCACCTTAGCCCCAATATGGGACAATGAAGTACCCCTCTAGAGAAAAGCAGACAGAATACTCTCAATATGGCGAGTGATGCTAGCAGACAGTAGAAACATACCTGACCAGTAGACCTGTATAGAGAAGAGTACAGATCTAATAAGCTGCAGCCGACCCGCTTAAGTAAGAGAGGCCAAAGTCCACAGTCGAATCCGAGAAAGTATCCTCTCCACCAAAGGAAGACAATCTGCATGCCTCAGGCGTGTAGTGATAAGTGGGACACCCAAATAACGGATCGGGAGGGAGCCAATCTGAATCCCGAGGATACACTGTAAAGAGGAAATCTCCACCACGGGGATCCCTGAAAAGAAGACCTGGCTTTTATCCGAGTTCATGGCCAACCCGAAAACCCTCTCAAAAACTGTCAAAGCCTGGCGGATGATCTCTAGAGAATCTGAATCTGCACGACTGAAAATCATCAAGTCATCCGCAAAACAGAGATGGGTAAGGGAAAGCTGCCGACATCTCCAATGATAGCCATAATCCGGCGATGCTGTCACCTCTCGCAGAATCCTATTGAGCCCCTCCATCGCCAGTACAAACAAATAGGGAGAAAAGGGGTCCCCCTGTCTCACCCCCCGAGTGGCAGCAAAATAACCATGAAGTGAACCGTTAAGAGCTACTGAGAAATGTACAGAGCGGAGACATACCTCAATCCATCTGATCATGCTATCAGGCACTCCGATGATCCGCAATCCTAATAAAATAAACTCCCAGTTGACTGTATCGAAAGCCTTACGAATATCAACCTTGATAGCACACCGTGGTGGTGAGCGATCAAGGTGATAATCGTGCATCAACTCCTGGGTAAGAAAAATCGCATTAGCAATCTGCCTCCCTGGGACAAATGTAACATCCCATCACCGATGGGAAGGGTATATTGGTAAATTGGGACGAGCTAGGAATTGATTGCATATTTTTGA
>JANIJH010031884.1:0-11079 GCA_024520975.1 Erythroxylum areolatum | reverse complement strand
ATGGTCAATCTAAACATCCATCTCATTCTATCAATCCTTTTTTCTTCCTTTGTTTTAATTTCATGGACCTTATATTGGAGGTACAAACAATACATAACATAATGGATAGCAAATAAGAAAACCATCATATTATTTGTTGTTTGTTGAAGTATCAAAATTTGCTTTAGTTTGTGTCATCATTCGCTAGTAGGGGCGAGCTACGTTGATTTACATTAAAACATTCAAAAAATAATAGTCCAACGTATACATAGGGCATGTTGAAAAGCTAAGTAATAGCAATGGAAAAAAGATAAAACAATAAGTAAAGGTAATAGAGAAACATGGTAAAGAAGAAGGTGAATGAGTGATAATTGATATTAAAGGAGCTCAAATTGATGAGAATTTGCATGTAGAACAAACTTTGTCAAGCACCTCCATAGATTGAGAGACATAAGAGTATACAAGTTGATTAAGCACTTATTGGGAAGTTCTATTTTACAACCTCTGAGAATGAAAAGTAAGAAGAAGCACATACGCTATCAAGAAATGCAATCCTACAAAGCGAATATTCTAAGATCAAGTCTTAAAATAATGAGAAAAAGCAAAATTCCATATCTCCTAATGTGAAAAATTAATTGAATGCTTGTATGTTTAATGCACTAACGTCTAAAAACTACTTGTTTTGCGTTTTCAGGGTATGAGCAATTATGTGCTTGTGATATATCATCATGTTGTTGCAACTATTGCCATTGGTCCTTTTGTAATAATTCTTGATAGGTAGAGACTCTCTTCTCTTTCGTTCCTATATGCTCACCTAGCTTAACATTTAGGTATAAGAAAAAAGGACCTTTTACATGTTTTGTTGTAAGTAGCAAGAAAGTAAGGCCAAAGATGATAGTCTTAACCTTCATCAAGATACTAGTGCTTAGTTTACTAGAGTAACTTTCTGAATTAGAAAGTAAAATCTTGTCTTTATTCCACTTAATTACTATTTCTAAAATATTAAAATCTTCATATCGGCAGGCCTGTTATCGACCAAAAATTGTATTTTCTAGGAATGAAGAATACAACAGTAACATTTGCAGCTGCTGTGATCAATATTCTTCCAGCCATTACCTTTGTAATGGCTTGCATTGTTAGGTAAATAAAAAGTCGTAATCAGGATTTGATTTATATATTTTCTAAAAGCAATATCTTCTATTGTAATTGCTCTTCTGACTAAGGTCGTCTTTCTACATAGGCTTCAGAAAGTAAACATTAGATCTATCTACAGCCAAGCTAAGGTGGCAGGGACTATAGCAACAGTTGCAGAAGCTATGATCATGACATTAATAAGAGGTCCATTGATTGATTTGTTCTGGACTAGAGGAAAACAGTATGCAGGAAGCATATCCACAGTAACTTATCATCAGGTAGCAAATAATACCTATTAAGCAAACAATAGATGTAGGTAGTAGTGGACAAGTGGAAGCTGATGTAGAGGTCAAACAAACCATAGAGATATGACAATAAATGAAGATAACAACCGAACTGTTTTTCATTTAATCTCTAGGGTCACATACTAAAAAACAACATACCAATAATCTCCAGCTTTCACATACTTGATTAGAACACCTTTTTTGTCTTACTATTAGTCAAATATTAAGTAGTGCAACTTTATTATGCTACAAGTTACGTCACAAACAAAATATACGACCAAGTCCAGAACAAGAATTTTCATAACCATCCACCAGTATTCTTGTTGTATGACTAGGTATATTTTCCAATCATATAATCAGGATTGACCCCATATTAAATTCTCCTGGAAGTGTATAATAGCACAAAGGCATCAAGAATACATAATCATCACCACTACCCACATAAATAAGTCCTCGTCATTATTCTCTAATATCTACAGGTTAATCTTTTCATAGACTAATAGAATTTTATCAATTGCTAGTATAACAGATAAAAGGGACAAGTACTAAAATCTTACATAAGGAAGGACAATTGTCTTTAAAGTTACAATGATAGTTTTTGATAAATGATTCACCATATAATGCTAGCTCATCTTACTGTTTACATAACTTGTGCATACTTGGCCAATATCACACACATTTACTGCAATTTGAGCATTGTTTTCAAAAAGGCTCTATCACACAACTTTAAGAAGACTAGATGATACAATTTAGGGATTACTTCCTTTTGTTGCTCCTTCTATTTAAAAGGTTAAGCAGCACGAGAGTTCAACTCTAATGAATATATCTAACTGTTTCACCATTTCATTCAGAGCACATTATTGTGCATGTAAGTGTATGAAAGACATATGCAGATGTATGTTTCAGGAGATAAGTTTGTAATGTTTTTTCCAGGAGTTAAGTCACAGGATGTCCACTAGTATAGTGAACTAAACATAGACAATCCTAAGTACATCATAAAGTGTAGTTTAGATCCCACATTTAATAATGTAACACTTCACATACATCTAAGTAGTAATACTTCACACACATTTAATAAGTTAACTTTAACTTAAATCCTAAAGAATTGCAGATAAGCATGTATCCATGTAACTACATGTTAAACTAATGTAACAGTAAAGTGTGATAATCAAAAGTTTTCTTAAATTGTTTTCATGCTAATTAATCTACTTCCGTTATTAACTAACAAAGACAACAATGTGGTAATCAAGATCAACAAGATTATGAAGGCTACTAAATCAAACTTGAATTAAAGCAATCATTCCTACTCTCTGCTTCTTTTTTAGCATAAACACCGAACAACAACATCACCACTTCTATCTTTTTAACTCTTTCTCCAATCAGATACACTATTTCCTTTTCTCTCTCTAACATTCTTTTCCTTGTGCGCGTAGTATAAAACAAATGGTTAATTGCATCTTGTTTGAACCATTGTCTAGCCAGAGGATGATGAACTATACACAACATTAAACACAATTAATCGATGATGACCATTAATAGAACAAAATTTTTTCTCTGGCCCACAAGTTGAAGACAATCATCGCCAACCCGACATACAAGATTGAAACCTAAGCATGTTCTGTGTGCAAATTCAAGCAGATGCAACAACAAACAACATATAGCAAGTGACAAAAGCAGAAGAAACAAACCTAACTCAAGAGTATGAGAGAGATTCAAACAATACCCAAAACCTTCATAGAGATTCAAGAAAGAAAGTACAGAAGAAAATGGACAATGAAATCGAAAACCTAATCCAGTAGAAAAGAAGAGAGAAATATGCAATTATATCGACAAAAAAATTTGAAGAAGAAAGAAAGGAAAAAAATTACCAGTGCTTCTTCTTAGTTTCTGGTGTTTCATAGGGATTAGTTTGTGGAGAGATAGGAGGAGTACATTCATTCACGACAATGAGAGAATAGAGAGTAGAGAGTGATTTGGAGGAGTGTCATTCGCAGTAGAACGCGCACTAAAATTAGAAAGTAATGACTCTCATTCCTCTGGATTACGAGAGGAATGGAGTATTACCCAAAAACTAGGAATGAAATAATTATCTGTTCAATGTTAATATCTTACCAAATATTATTTTTCATTCCATACCTATATCTCTTTTTCATTCCCACTAAACAAGCACGTCCTTAATTTTTTTGGAAAGTTTCTCTATCGTTAGAGAAGGATAAACTAAGGTTTGGCCTATTAGGTTTTGGCTCGCCAGCCTAACTCAATCTCAACCTGAAGTTTGATAAAGGATGGTTAACGTTGTTCGAGTTCAAACCTAACCAAATTTAGACCATCCAAAATCTACCAAAAACTCGAAGAAGTTGAAGGGTTCGAAGCTCGCCAATACTTAACCTAAACCTGAAGTCTGATAAAGGATGGTTCACGTTGTTTGAGTTCAAACCTAACCAAATTTAGACCATCCAAAAACTCGAAGAAGTTAAAGGGTTCTAAGCTCGCCCATACTTAACCTAAAATTGATTCGATTCATTGCCTATCCCTTTGCTTTGTCACAAGATTCCAATGTTACAAGTCTCCCTAGGTCGCTAAGACTCAACAATAATATATTTATCACAACAGAACAAAGCTCTTCTATCATCAACTTAAATAAAAAATTAAAGGGGAAAGAATAGAGGAAAAGACCCAGATCTCTTACCCATATTTTTACTTTGTTCCAACCTTCTTTCATCTCTATTCATAACCAATACTTAACAGTGCATTGGGTTTTGTATCTTGATGGATAATAGTTGCACAAATAATAAAAAGCTCATAAAGTATCCTCAAAGATTGAAATATGAGGAAAGAAAAAGAAGAATTAGGGGAGTATAGAGCACTTGGATAGGTTGCTTAATCTTGGTTAAATATGAATTAAGTATACAGTTATTCTAAAATCAATACAATATTCCTAATTGATGTAACAATTCAATCTGTAAATTTCAAGACAGAGAGGAGAAGAAGGAGGCTAAAGTTTGTTGATTAACATTTGAATAATGTGGATAGAGCTTATTATGTTCATGGTGTTAAACATAGGGAAGGGAATGACAGTATTTTATCATAGGTGGGCATATGAAGTTGAAAGATGAAAGAAGAAGAGGAGAAGAATATTAGGGTCAAGTGGATCTTTATATAAATTGAATTTTAGGTAGGACCTTATTAATATTTCAACTCAGGTCAAGTTTGTTGATTTTAAGTTAAGTTAAATCAGGCTCGAGTTTATTTGCCAATCCTACATGTACATATAGTGTAAAAGTTTTGAATATTTGATGGTATTCATTTTTTTTTTGTATTGATCTACTGTCTAGAATATTTGATGAGAATTCTTAGTTATTATTATCATTTATTATAGAATCTATAATATTTGATGGGTATTTTTATTCTAATTTGCTTTGGATGGAATATGTAAGGAGTGGAAACTAAACAGTTGTGCTTCTCAATAGCCATCCACTTTTCTTTCTCTTTCGATTTTTTAAGACTGACTTGACCCGATTAAGATTCGAGTGAGATAAAACTTGATTAGGTTCAAGATTAAACCAAATTATTTAGATCCAATTAGACATGCTTAAAATCTAATCGAACTCGAACTCAAGTTTAGATTGCATGATCTAAGTTCGATCGAGTCTCGAATAGAACTCGAGTCGAAATAAAAATCTTTACTTACCAAATTTAGTCCGACCATTGCAACCCTAAATTTACTTGAATTAAATGTATGCATTATTATTAATCTATATAACAAATGGAAAGCCCTTTCATTACTGAATTAGTCATCTTATTATGATAATAATATGACAAATGCATCAAGCAAGCAAGTAGTTTTGGCGACTGCTTGGTTGCTTACTTGCTTTTCACCGGCTAGGCAACCAGACAGTCCCATGAGCAATTATTCTGCAGTTGCTTAGAAGATAAAAGAGAGACAGGTGGTTATAGGGGTTGAGACCCACTCCATTCAGGTTGAGTAGGTTCCGTGAACTCTTACACTAAAAACGACTCCACTTAGTCCTTAAGCTGCACAGGCAAGCAATGATTTGTCCAACCTACTTGGATTGATACTAGACATCAAGTAGTTTAGTAATAACAAAGAACGGCCTACCCCTAGCTTTTATTTTTTCACAATTGTATTAAGACAAAATTTTTATTAAGTGCGGAATCAACTCCGCTAAGCTTTTCTATAAAACAAATTGAATTTGGCCAAAAGCTACGGAAGTGCCATAATTGGAAGCATGCGATTTTTGTGAGCGAAAATTGGAATTACCTGATTGAACCGCTCAACCACTAACCTACTTAGCTCATCAAAACCCTAAAATGGCCACCTTGATTTAGCTTTCATAATATAAACACTAACAAAATTGTATTAATAACTCTAAGGTGACTTCAATCTTATATTAAAAAGGAAATTTTAATATATTTAAAATCAGTTTATGAGTATTTGATATATGAAAGTACATAGTATTGCTTCTAAGATAAAATTAGGAGTTGAGGTGAACCATTATATATATCTCATTTCTTCCCGACAAAATTTCAACTTGTCTCAGTGGCTTTCGGCTTTTGTTTAGGTAGTAGTTATTAAATGTTTGATTTGAAGTTAAGGTAGAAAGAGGAAAGAAAAAGATTGTTGCTTAATTTGTTTGGTTGAGTAACGCAAATGCTTTATAGTATTTTATTAAGTACCGATTTTACAGATTTGGATTTTGAGTCCTTGTATCTTCCAGGTTATCATGATTTAGAACCACCAAGTTTGTCTAATTCCAATATGATCCAAATCATCTTAGTACGAAAACAAATTAATGAAAAACATCAACTTAGTAGTATGGTTTAGATTAATCGCAACACCAGCTTACAGACAATCATACATCTTTTGTTGCTTTCCAAGAAATTAATCCACTTGCTACAAATAATTGAATAAATTCCAGCTGCCTTTTGCCCCTCATCAAACTTCATTTATTCTTAATCCTGTCTTCATCTGACGGTTCCAATTATGTTTTTCTTACGGTAGTTTTCACTTTTTTTCTTAAGTTTTTAGTTGTTGTTTTTAAATAAAATAAAAAATTTATTTAGTAGTTATATTTTTATCAGTTATAATAATTACATATTAAATAAAACTTAAAGATAATTTTTTAATTAAATAAATTTCTTTTAATTTTTATATAATATTTATTAATAAATTATTAAAATAAATAATTTAAAATTTAACTTTTTAGTTATAAATTAATATTTTAATTATTAAATAAAATTTTATTTGAAAATTTATATATTTTGAAAGTATTTAATTTTAATTACATTATTAATAATTAATTTTAATCAATTAAATATATAATATCAAATTAAATTCTTCATAATTTTTATTAAAATTTAATATATTAACTAATCAAATAGCATATATTTAGTTAATATTAATTTAGGTTAAAAAAAAACAGATAAAAATCACTTTATATGATTTTTGTAATTTTTGAGCACGGAAGAAGTCGAAAACAAGAGCAGAAAATAAAAATAAACAAGTTTTTCGTCGATTACTTTTTACTGACGTCAGCCACCTCTCTACTTTTAAGGCCCGTTCACAAGTTGCAACACCAATTCAGACCACAACCGTGCAACCTTCCTCCGCCACCGGCAATGCTGCCATCAATGTTGCCGGCAACGACACCACCACTACCGTAAAGCCAGCACTAACTCCACCTGAGTTGTATGAAACCAAGAACTGCAAGAGATGACGCAGAATCTAAAACTGAAAGTGCTTACCTTGATCACCAAGCTATCAGACCGCGATACGTTCGCTGTCGCGGCGACTGAGCTGGATTCCATCGCCGCCGCACTGGACAGTACCACACTTCCGACGTTTCTCTCATGCATTCTCTCCACCGACTCCACCGACAAGGCATTGGTACGCAAACAGTGCCTCCACCTCCTCTCTACACTGGCTCTCCTCCAAGCCAACTCGCTCTCTTCGTTTCTCTCTAGAATTATCTCCTACCTCACGCGCCGCTTCCGCGACTGCGACTCCTCAATTCGCTCCCAATGCGTGGCTACGACTTCGTCTCTCGCCTCCAATATCACGAAGACGCCGTTCTCTGCTGCGTTCTTGAAGCCGTTGAGTGAATCGGTGTTCACGGAGCAGGAGATGAGCGCACAGCTAGGATCCGCTTTGTGTTTGGCTGCCGCCATCGATGCGGCTCCTGATCCGGATCCGGCGAGGTTAGGGAAAGTGTTGGTGCCAAGGTTGGAGCGGTTAGTGAAAAGCGACAGTTACAAGGCGAAGAGTGCGGCATTGGTTGTTATCGGGAGTGTGATCCGAGTTGGAGGAGTGAGCGGTTATGGAGGTATGGTGGGACTAGTGAAGTGTTTGGTAGGGTTCTTGAGTAGTGAAGATTGGGCGGCAAGGAAGGCTGCGGCAGAGGCGCTTGGAAGATTGGCAGTCGTGGAAAGGGATGCTATGGCGGAGTTCAAGAGCGGGAACTTGAAAGCTTTTGAGAATCGGAGATTCGATAAGGTTCAAAACTTTTTAAGTTTGATCTCGCATTCTTCCAGTGTTAAATTTCCTTTCGTGGATGAATAATTTTGCAGATTGTTTATTTGAAGTATGAATTGTGAGGTTTTGCAGGTGAAGGCTGTCAGGGAAGTGATGAGTCAGATGATACAGGCATGGAAGCAGGTTCCTGACATCTCTGAGGAGGCATCACCGCCGCCTAGATCGGTGGCTTCCTCAAAAGGTAATGGAGACATTGGAAATATAGGTTAGCCACCAAATTTTGTTGGTTCTTTGGCAAGACTATAAAGAATACATCCGAATCGGTAATTCTTTACTGATTCAAGGTCATCGGTTATGCTTGGATTCACTATAACTTTTTCTTGTCTTGATTGTATGGTCCATGCTTTAACCAATTTTGATTCTTTAAATTCATTGTCAAATTTGAAACTTTCATGCTTTGCTCAGTGTGATTGCAACTTATGCATGAGGTCAATTTCAGTAATGATTTTTGTCAATTGTTTTTTATCTATTCCTTCACTGAAGTTTTTTATTTTATGGTAGAAGAAGATGCAAATGATGGGAGCAATCAGCCTGGATCCAAAGCACCTCGCACAGCAGGATCTGAATCCATTCACAAGAATAAAAGGACCTATAACAGGACAACTCCACCCGATTCTTTATCTGCTAGAAAGAGAGTTCCTTTGAAGAGTGTTGAGAAGAAAGCTAGTTCAGGAATTCTGCGGAAGGTAGACTGCAAAAAGAACTTGGACTGGAACGCTGAAATTGCAGTTCCAAGGGCTGCCTCTGTCTCTTGTGGTGATGATAGGGATGTTAGAGAGGGATGCGATGGTGGCCCAGAAAGAAGGATTACAAAGCCAGATTTAAAGCGGGCACTTTTCAATAAAAATTATGATGATAAGATGCTCAAATTTGTTGGGTCCAAGTCTGGATCTCGTGTAGTCCCTTGCCATGAGGAAAGACCAGAGTCTGCAAATGCAATCAGTGTTGGGATTGAAAATCAGGATACCAATCGCAAAGAGAGTGAGGACTTGTCTTTGATCCGCAACCAGCTTGTTCAGATCGAAAAACAGCAATCAAGCCTACTAGATCTCCTGCAGGTTTGTTCCACGCTTTGAAACTTAGTATTTTTCTGATGGTAATTTACTGGTGAAATTGTTGATCTATGCATTTAATACATAGTAATAACTTTTCCATGTCTTTGGGCTGCTTGGTATGAATACACAGTGGTATGATTGGTTTCATATATTGACGTTGTTGCTAATTCTCATATTATCTACCGACAATTAGAAATACATCGGGGGCTCACAAAACGGGATGCATGCACTGGAGACCCGTGTACATGGTCTAGAGTTGGCACTGGATGAGATATCATATAACTTGACTGTTTCCGGTGGAAGGATGACTGACTCTCAGAAAACCTCTTGTTGCCTGCTACCTGCTGCAGATTTTTTGAGCTCCAAGTTTTGGAGGAAAACAGATGGTCGCTTTCCACTCTCAAGGTTATCTTCTAGTGGTGCCACTTCATCGACAGTCATTCGTCAAAGAGCTGGTAAGAATGGTAGTACCAGGGCTGAAACATTCAATTTTGAGAGACTTAGGTTACAACAACAGGGTCGAGGTGGATTCATTGTGAATCCCCTGGCAGAGATTCATGACGATTGAAGGGGGAACACAGAAGTGGCACAGCATTAGCCAGGACCGTTAGGTAATGCTATCAGAAATTGGTTTTAGTTCCGTCTAATGTTCTATTTGTTTGATATGCAAGTCCACAGCTAAAGGAAAGGAATCCCTGATTCACAGTAACCGCATGCTTCCATTCAAAATCAAAGCTGAGTTGCATGCAAATTTTAGTTCATTTGACAAATAACAGTATAATGACGCATCGGACTTAGGCAACACTACCTACCAATGGAAAGGGGTGGTGGTGCCAATTATGTAGTTTGATCCTTTTAACCTTCTTCTTCTATGACATTCTTCCACTCACCTTGCCTTTTCAGAAGGAAAAATAAACTTCGTGCTTTATTTTTCTGCTTTTCAGCCTGTGTCAAGATCCAAGTGTGTATGAGTGCTTGTGTTTGTTTTTCTTTCTGCTTTTTTCAAATCAGAATTCTATTAAGAAAACATTTGTGATTAACTCATTGAAATTTCAGTTGAGTGCGGATTTTGTTTTGCTGGATGGCGTCATTTGTGTGGCTTTACTGGCTCGGGAAACCACTGTAACATGAAGAGAATGTTGAACTTATTGATTCATGGTTTGTATCTGGTAAGTTGCGAAGCCAGCTTTTGCAAAATGCTTGGTGGATGCACTTAGCTTTATCACTCCTTCGAAAGTGATAAATTAGAATTTGTCGATATAAATAGTACCCCATCGGAGCAATGGCGTGTCAAAGGGAATCCAATTCATGTAATAATGATTCGTTGGTAGCATTCTTTATTTCCCCTGCAATCTTAAAGACGAAGATTCACCACGAGAAGCAGCTTATAGAAGATGAATGTGTATAGATTGTAATTTTTTCAGTTTTTATGCAAATGGACTCACGTGTAATAGTACAAGGTGCACCTTCAGCTTCAAATTAGAATATCAGCTTCCTATTTGCATGTCTGTTGTTTCAGGCGTCGTGTACATTGCATCATTCGAGGGATGGCTACGGACTCCGAAATCCCCTGGTGGAATTCCTAGGCGTACATGTGATATTTCTAGATTTGCCTTTTTCGTTCCGTTAATATTGACCGTGGTAAACATAATACGAACTTTAATTATAGGCCCAAGATCAATCATGAATTTATAAACAAGGACAACGGGAGAAAGTATGTGCTGTCATCGAACAAGCTGCCGAAACATTCAATCAAACTTTCACAAAAGTTATCGTGTTGTCAGCGTCTTTTTCTGTGTCTTTTTAATACGTGGAGTGGTGTGGTATGGTGTTCTTAACATTAACTAGCAGGTTAACTCTGCGCACGTGCGCAGTAAAAATGTCCATTGAATTTATGCGCTGAAAAAATTTAAACATTATAGTTAAATAAAAAATAATATCAAAATGTAATGAAATAAGTATTGGTTGGGAGAAGAAATAAGATGAAATAGCTTTCTTTGATATACGTTTAAAATAGTTTACATGTCTACTATTTACATTTGCAGTCTAAAGATACCTTAATCTATAAGTTTAT
>JANIJH010031739.1:0-11090 GCA_024520975.1 Erythroxylum areolatum | reverse complement strand
AGATGATTTCTTAAAAAGTTTTGAAATCTATCGTTTCTCCAAACTAAGCATGCTTTCTTTTTCCGATCCAACAGTTTCCTGACAAGTTCGCCACGGTGAACTCAACTTTCCAACACTGAACATGTTTTGGTATTTTGGATGTAACTTTTTGTATAGTTATCCAAATGAGATGATTTTTTATTTGGTGTAAACTAGAGAAATAGGGATACAATTTTTCTAATGAAATGGAGTTTTAATTCAGTCTTTAAAATTTTCAATTTTTGAATGGAAGTTGAACATAGAATGCTGTTTTAGAATAAGAACAGCCCAAAAATGTTTGGGGTATAACTTTTAGAGTGCTAAACCAAATTGAATGATTTAAGACAATGAGGAACATTTTTGTAGAAGAAAGTTTTTATCAAATTTCATCATTTAACTGATCTGAATGATCATGAAAAATTGACCCAAAAGTTGAGACTTTTGGAAAAGTTTGAGTACTTAGGATTTATCTTAGTGGTTATGCTATATATAAGTGCTCAAATAGTATTCCTATTGAATGGGAAATTTTTTCATTGATAAAGGTAATCAAAGAAGGCAAGAGGAGCAAGAGGAAGGATATCCTTAAGCCAATTTCTTAAGCAAGGAAATTCAAGTGGGTTTCATGTTTATAATAGAATTATTGAGCCATAAATGTTTCCCTTAAAAGCAAGAGAATAAAATGATTTCAAATTGCTTCATAATTGTTGCATTATTGCTTTAAATGATTTGAGAAATTGCTATATGTTTGATATGTGAATTTGGTTGATGGAATGGGGGATATTTCATGTTTATGAATAATTATGCTTTCGAAATATGCCTTTGTGGCCAAATGTCAAGAAAAATCATGTTTTCGAAATATGTAATTTGGGCAATCTGCTTTCAAGTCATGAAATATGTGTTAAGTGAGTTTGTGGTAGTTCCTCAAGAATGTCACATGCATGTTGACCAAGTTAAATGCTTCCCCCGCCTGCCTGTTAGTGGCACTAAGCTTCTTCATGGAATCCCTCAAGTTTACAACTACACAGGGCCATTATGTGAAAATGTGTAGTGCGTCATGTTTATGGATCTACCCAAACCATTTTGATGTGCTTATGTGCTTATGATATGTCGACAAGTTGATGCATACATGATTTGAATTGTTGAGAGTTTTGAGAAATAAGTGTTTTGTGATTTTAAATGTGGAATGAATATGTTTATGAAAATGTTAATGGAAATGAGCTTTATAAATGGTTTTGCTTGTTATCTGTTATAAACTTGTTATCCACGAGCTTTTAAGCTCACCTCCCCTTCTGTCCCATCTTCAGGTGAAGAAAATGAGATCGAGTGATCAAGAGTCAAGGCATCGCTTCGAGTCTTGCGTGTTTTGTATTTTAAGCTAAATTTTGTAATCATGAGGTTTTAGTCGCATTTCAAGGATTATTAGTTCAAGTATATTATATATTTTGGGATTTTGAGACATTGATGTATTGTGGTTTGAAATGTCATTACAACTTTATAAGAACTTTTATCTTTTGATGTTAATGAATTATGAATCATGTATGGTCCTATGGATGTTGTTAAATGGAAGTATGAATTTGTATATGAATAGGATTGAGTTGAAGTTAGGCATACTTGAGAAAGTTATCGATTTGACTTGATGGATTTTGAACATGAATTGTTGTTACAAGTAAGTGAGATGTTATGGAAAAAGAAAGATAGAAAATTATGAAGTATGAGAATTAGTTACAAGAAATGAATTAAATGAGTAGAGATTAGAGAGCATGATGAAATAATATTGGTACTTGAATGGTTATGTAATGATGTTGCATTAAAGAAAGTGAATTTGGGACAACTTAGAGTGGAAGTTAGGTTAGGATAGATGGAGAAACTTAGGGAAGGGTCTTGAGTGAACCCATCCCGAAAGACGTTATTTTGGTAAGAGGTTCACCACGGTGTATTTATTCCAAGAGGAGCAGAAGGGAAAATTCTGGACCTTTGTTGCGGCGAAGTCAAGAGTTCACTGCGGCGAACTTTCCCTGAAGGACACTCTGCATGAGTTCTCGTCTATTCGCTGCGGCGAAACATAATGTTTGCCGCGACAAACCTATCCAATAGGACTCAAGGATCCAATAATTATGGTAATAAAGCATGAAGACGAACCGATGAGGATTAAGGAGATTTCATTAGATTTCGCTCACGTTTTAGGACTCTAAAGTTGGGTTCCGAAAACAGGGTCCTACACAAGATCTCTCTTCGTATAAATTCTTAATCTGATTCAATCCTGGTTTCTATTAAATCTCCTAACTCTTGTTAGTTCAATTTAATTGTTTTTCATTCGATTTATCATCTCACTTTATTATCGAATTATGCAATCACAAAATCAAACTATAACAATATCCACTAAACGCATAAACAATCATATTCTCATTAATTCAATAATAAAATTCTGAAGGTGAGTTTAGAACATCCTTGACATTCTAGATCCTATCATCAACTATTCAATCCAATTCTATTCAGTAATAAAATTGAAAGAAACTGAAAATATAATATAAAATGGATGATGGGAGGCAGCGAAATCGGGAAACCTCCAGATCTGGAGAGTACATCGAGTCAACTTCTTCTCCTCTTCTATCTTCTTTCTTCTCTTCCTCTATCTCTCGATGATCTCTCTCTAAGGTTTCTCAAGGTGACTGATGCAAAAAGCTCCTTCTCTGCCTGTTTCTTTTCTTTTTATATCCCCTTATGTTTTGGGTAACCCTAGGATTTTTTAGGATCCGAAAGGTTCAAAAAATTCGTCAAAATTTGACGTTCTTGAGTGTCTACGTGTCTATTAGATGCAAACCATGACCGTGCCCTGTAGGCCACAATCATGGGCCAAATTTGGTGCTTCTATCACGATCGTGGCCTGGGTCGTTGATTTGGCCTGAATGTCTTTAAAACTCCTTCGTTCTTCGATGTTAATCCTGAAACACTAGCAAACACATCAAGGTACTTCAAAAATATAACATTTAAGCTCAAAAACTTGTACTAACCCGTAAAACACTTAAAACATAAATAATTAACAAACTGGCACAATTTTAACGTAAACACATATTAATGATTGAATTAACAGCTAAACACATATCAAACTATACCCTAAAACATGATGCAATTTACATTTATCAAGCATTCTTATGAACAGACAGCCTACCAAATTCTTTAAAAGCTCTAAGGGCATTCGACAAGGAGATCCTTTATCACCCTACATATTTGCCTCGATTATAGAGGTGCTTCATAAAATAATCTTGAGAGTTATTGGAAGTATAAAGGACTTCAAATATCATTCAAAGTGCAAGAAACTTAAACTAACTAATATTTGTTTTGCAAATATTTTAATTTTATTATCTAAAACAGATGCTACCTTCATCTATTCCGTAATGAAAGCTCTAAAAATATTTCAAAGAACTTATGGATTGCAAATGAATTGCTCCAAAAGCAACATTCATCTATTAAGAAGTGCTACAAATTGTATGCATTTGATCTCAACTATCGCTGGTTTCAAATTATAAGAACTTCCAATAAGTGTCTGGGCATTTCTATTTCAATTCAAAGGGTTAGAAAAAGAGACTTCATGGATTTATTTGATAGAATTCAATCAATAATATCATCCTAGAGCACCAAACATCTTTTAACAACAGGAAGATCTCAACTCATAATCTTAATACTTAGTTCCATTAACACTTATTGGGCAACTCATCTAGCTTTTCCAAATTCCATCACCAAATCGATTGGCAAGTTACTCAATAACTTGTTATGGTCAGATAATAGTGATAGAATTCATATAAGCAAGGTGAGATAAAGTGAGATGTGTACTCCAAGGAATCATAAATAACTTGGTATTTGCTCCATCAAAAACATGAACACTATCTTACTTATACATAGACTCTAGACACTCATGAATGATAAATAATCATTGTGGTGTAAATGGATCCATACCTACATCATCAAGAATAGAAGCACGTAGGTGCTTAACATCAACCATTTTCTCTCTTCTACCTTAAAAGCTATCATGAAATTAAGAAACAGATTTCAAGATGAATTTATTACTCTAGTAGGGAATTCTGAATCTCTCAGCTTTTGGTATAATAATTGGCTTTCAGTAGGACAACTTATCAATGCCCATCAAGCTACTTCTCTCAAAACTTCAATTCCATTAAACGCTTTAGTTGCAATTTCCCTTTTAGACGAAGAGGCATTATAAAGGTAATTACTGCCATTTCCTCTCTTAAATGAAATTCCTCTTACATAGATCAGTGTAGATGAAGATAAGAACACCTGGAGGCACACTAATTATGGCATATTCACTAATGAGTCTTGTAAGAAATTATTCTTCAAACGTTTGCCCAAGACATCTTGGACCAAACCTATTTGGCACAATTACATTAATCCTCGTGCCATATTTACACTATGGATTACAATGAAAGGTAAACTGAAAACTGTTGACAAAATTTTCAAATATATACATCTCACCAACTGGTGCTCATTATGCTAAGAAGTTGAGGAAAATGCTGATCATTTATTCTTCAAATGTAACTACATCAAAGGCATTTGGAAAGAGCTTCTCATAATATTTTTGATAGTTAGAGAACTAAACAATTTGGATAGTGTTAAATCTTGGCACTTAAGTAGCTAACACACTAATAACACTGTCTCATCAATGGTTACAACAACTTGGGATGAAAGAAACTATAAGAAATTTCAAGATAGAAGCCTCTCTAAGGAACAATTCAGCAACCAACTTATGCAGCATATAAAGCTTCAGATCATCACTCAACACTATAGATTGCAAGACACTGTCTCATCAATGGTTACAACAACTTGGGATGAAAGAAACTATAAGAAATTTCAAGATAGATGCCTCTCTAAGGAACAATTCAGCAACCAACTTATGTAGCATATAAAGCTTCAGATCATCACTCAAAACCATAGATTGCAAGACAACCAATACCTACTTTCCTTTTGGAATATCAACTTTCTATTTACTATTTCTTTTAAAGCTCTAATTGTAATCCTTGATAGTCACTAATCCTTAGTGACATTTAGCATTGTATTTTGTATGTATAGCTAGTTTGCCTTTCAAAGCTTAATAATTTAATTTTTTAAAAAAATACAATCTATGTTTCAATAGATTAAAATTCATTTACTTAGAGGAAGTTAGATTTTGAATTAAAATCAAACACTTTTTAAATTGTTCAATAATATTTTTTAATTAAATAAATATTATTAAAAGAATAACTTACAAAATAAAATGTAGGATTTACAAGAGGTTCCAAGGAGATAAAATTGTAACTACAAGGCCAAAGGGATAAAATATAGGACTATAGCTTAGGAACTATGCAAAATATGAGACAATCCCCTAGTTATAACCATTTAAACCTTAACATTAATAGGGATCACTAGTTATAGGGAGGGAAAACTTGGATACAGGTACAGAGAACCCAATTTGTCCAATTATCAAATAAAATAACTAGTGAAATCCGTAGTACCAAATTTTTGTCTCCTTGGCAAGAGGCTGTCTAAGCTTCAATGGTTGGTTAGTGGTCCAAGAAGTGTTAAGACTTAGCTTTGATAGACCAAAAGTTGCCACCTTTAAATACTGCTTATGTATTCATTTGATCTATAAGGTCTCATGATCAACGATGTTGAATCCTTTTGGTTATGAGCACTATCTTTATAGTTTTAATTCACTTTATTCTTAACGTTCCTTCATCTTGGGGGGGGGGGGGGCGTGTTTGTGTGTACACAACATTCCATTTAACTTTAAGAGCACCTTTTATGAAAGTAGACCCACTTAATAGAAAAATTCTAAGGATTTTTCAATATCATTAATAAAGTTAAGGGGAAAAAGAATGTGAGAACTCCAATAGATATGTATACTATTGAGACCAAATTATCAACTAGAACTTACAAGCATAAATCAAGACCATGCTCTTCCAACTGTTAATTCATTTTAAAATTTCATAAAAAATTAGGTACAATCACTAAAGTAGGTCTAGAAGTAGATATGAGAAACCCAGATACTTAAACGGGGCTTTACTAAGCTGAAGATCAAATAGTAATGTTATTTCTTGATCTGGAGGACTTGAAGAGCAAAAAATATAAAGTTGGTTCTTGCGGTTATTAATTGAAAGGACAGATAATTTAGAAAAATATTGAAAGGAGTCCATTACCTCAAACTTTTATTAGAAGATTAGAACTGGTGAACGAGGAAATTTGGTGATTCGTCCTGAGTAAAGAACAAATGATGAAAATACTTAAACCAATAAATGATAGGTAAGGGTAAAGTAGCGAATGAGAAATGTGGATATTTCCAAGTTTTGCTTTGGTATTTTTGGTGGTTAAAATATTTTGAAGTAAGAAGAATTAAGGTAAAAGTTAGAAGTAGAATGAAAGCTAAAAATGAAGTTGCAATTGTGTAGTAAGTTGATGAAGGAGATGTATTTATATGTGTATGTTTTGTTATTGGTATTCATGATTAGTCATGGATTATAAATTTCATTATAGATGATATTGATTTGAAATGAAGTTTAGAATGAGGAGAGAATGAAGTAGAAAAGGTGATCTTAGTACGATTTGTGTTAAGGAAAGATTGTAAAACAAAATGAGTGGTTGATCTGGAAAATGATCACGGAGTATACTTCAGTCTTTTAACCACAAATTTTTCTCTAGTTATCCAAACAAGATGATTCTTAATTTGGATTAAACTAGAAACATATGGATACATTTCTTATGAAGACATCAAATTTAAATTATGTCTTTAAAAATCTTAAAATTTGTCATGAAGTAGAGAACTGGGTGTAGTACATTGGATGAATATAAATTCATATTTTGAATTCAAGGGCAATTCTGGATCGATCTAGGCTATATTAGAAAAAGTTGTCTTCTCGGAAGTTGTATTTCTGCCTTTTAGCTTTCCAACGGTATATAGTTTGGAATTTTTAGATTTCTAGGCTGAAAGTTATGGTCCTTATAATGGGAGATATATCTTTTATCTTTTCGCTTCTTCTATGTTTTGCTTCTTCTGTGTTTTCCTTCTTCTGCCTTTTTGCTTCTTCTGTGATGACGTCATCTTCTTCTATGTTTCTTATGTGATGACATCATTTTCTTTTATGTTTTGCTTCTTCTGTCTTTTTGCTTCTTCTATGATGACGTCATCTTCTTCTGTGTTTCTTCTGTGATGACGTCATCTTTTTTCTGTGTTTTGCTTCTTCTGTGATGACGTCATCTTCTTCTGTGTTTTATTTCTTCTACCTTTTTGTTTCTTCTGTGATAACGTCATCTTTTTCTATGTTTTGCTTCTTCTATTTTTTTTTTGCCTGGCCTATCTTTTGTTTCATTTTTTACCCTTCAAACAATAGAATCTGTCTTTGAGGTCTTACGAAAATTGTAGATCTTGAAGTTCTTTTTCTAACCATATAAAGAACACCATAGAGTTATATCAATTTTTCCAATTCTTCTGCCTTTTTCCATTCGTCTACTTTTTCCATTTGACTTTGTCTATACCTATTTTCTATTCCATTTTTGATCGTTTAAAAGATAGAATCTGTCTTTGAAATCTTCATAAAAGTTGTAGATATTGAAGTCCTCTTTTGAACCATATAAAGAACATCTTAATCTGATATCTATAGGGAAAGTTATAGCAATTTTTTCATTTCTTCTGCCTTTTTCTATTCGTCTGCTTTTTCATTTGACTTCGTCTATACCTATCTTCTATTCCATTTTTGACCCTTCAGAAGATAGAATTTGTCTTTGAGGTCTTAATGAAAGTTGTATATCTTGAAGCCCTCTTTCGAACCATATAAATAACACCTTAATCCGATATCTTTAGGAAAAGTTAGAGCAATTTTCCCACTTCTTCTTCCATTTTGCTTCTTCTGTGATGATGTCATCTTCTTCTGTGTTTCTTCTGTGATGACGTCATCTTCTTCTGTGTTTTACTTCTTCTGTGTTTTGCTTCTTATATGATGACGTCATCTTCTTCTTTGTTTTGCTTCTTCTATCTTTTTGTTTCTTCTGTGATGACGTTATCTTCTTCTATGTTTTGCTTCTTCTATTTTTTCGCCTAGCCTATCTTCTGTTCTATTTATGACCCTTCAAAAGATAGAATATGTCTTTGAAGTCTCTTAAAAGTTGTATATCTTTAAGTTCTCTTTCTAACCATATAAAGAACACCTTAATTTGATAACTTTAGGGAAAGTTATAGTAATTTTCCCAATTCATCTATCTTTTACCGTTCGTCTGTTTTTTCCTTTGGCTTCGTCTAATCCTATTATCTGGTCTGTTTTGACCATTCAGATGATAAAATCTGACCTTAAGGTCTTCTTCAAAGTTGTAGATCTCAAAGTTCTCTTTGAATTCATCCTAAGATGATCTTAATACCACATCTCTATTGAACGTTATTCCACTTGTCCCGAGATAAGTTCAATATGATTAGGGACCAAACCTTGTTTGATTCTTTCGACCATAATTTTGTTATCCGACCTCCCAATGAAGTGGTTCTTAAACTAATAGTTTCTCAACACATTTTTCTATCCCTCCATATATTTTGATAGCTTTTGGTATTGATTGGAAAAAGATAGATTGAATCAAAATAAAGGTATCGGTTGGAAGAGTAGGAATTGGATGTTTACTGGACATATTTTGGTATTTTGAATATATCTAGATTTATAGGATTCCAAATGAGATTATTCTTGTTTCAAGATAAACTAGAGACATGGAGCTACAAATGGTATGAAGAAGTTGAAATCTAATTCAGTCTCTAGGACTTTCAATTTCTGGATGAAATTTAGGTACAGTGTACTATTTCAGTTAACAACAATCTAGAATGTTTGGGCCCTAACTTTCAGATTTCTAAACCAAATGGATTGATTTTGGTGTCATTAGAAACTTAAGACAAGGGAGAACACTTTTCTAGAAGAAAGAGTTACGTCAGAATATTCAAGGGTGCTTTTGGCAAGACACTTAAGTATAAAAGACATAAGGCATTAAAGGAAGGGCAAAGTGGACTTTTATCAATCATTAAGGGTAAAATGGGAAGAAAGAAGTGTTGTTTTCTTCCTTAAGAGGGGGAAAAACGAAAATGGGAGAGAAGGAAGGGAAATAACAAAACCAAAGAGAAGGAGAGAAAGAAGGGAAAACAAGCCAGGGTTTAACTTTTCTTGGTCTTCAAAAGAGATTTTGAAGTTGCTCAAGAAAAGAAAAAGGAAGAGGAAGAGAAGAGCTTCCCTTTGAGCTAAAGATCTTTTCAATTGGTGAAGAATCAAGGGATCAAAAGAGGCAAGAGGAACAAGAGAAGAGGCTTTTTGAGCAAGTCCATAATCAAGGAAATCAAGGTGGGTACATGTTTATAATAGAGTAAATAAGCCACTAATGTTTTCTTTAAATAAAAAAAGTTTAATGTTTCCAATTGCATCATAAGTGTTGCATTTATTGCTATATGTTTGCTATATGATTTGTGTGATGATTTATGAAAAGTTATTTTTAAAATGATTCTTTGAAATGATGCATGATTATGAAACAGTACTTTTGAAAATGGTTTTTAAGGTATAACAAGCATGTGAAAAGCAAGTTTTCAAGAAAATGTGCCATTTTGGGCATCAAGCTTACAAGACTTTGAAATCTATGTGTTATGTGAGTTTGTGGTAGTCCCTCAAGAACCATCACATGCACGTTGACCCAAGTATAGGCTTCTCCTGCTTGCCCGCTAGTGGCATGGAGTTCCCTCAAGGACTTCCTCAAGAATTCACGACTAGACAAGACCATTATATTGGAAATGTGTAGTGCGCCATATTTTTGGACTTACCCAAACCATTTGATATGCTTATATGCTCATGTTATGTTAATAAGTTTGATGCATTCATGTTTTGCAACTTGTGAATTTTGGTTGAAAAACATGTGTTTTAAGAACCATATGAAAGTTTTCTATGACAAGTGAACGTTTTCAATATTTTTGCTTATTTTTCTTTTATAAACTGTTACCCACAAGCTGTCAAGCTCACCCCCTTTATGTCCCCTCTTCAGGTGATAGTTAAGAAGTCAAGTGATCAAGAGCCTAAGGGAACTTCTGCAAATTTGTTATTTGTATTTTGTAATAAACCAATGGTGTGGCTTTTGATATGTAAATAAAGATTTTCAAACTCTATTTCTTTAGAAATGAAATGATAGATTGAAGTAGTTTGGTTATGTATGTTCATTTTGACTTCCTCGTTATATGTTTGAGTTGGAGTAATAAGTTTTTTTTTTTATGTTTGATTGTCATGGGGCATGCCACCCTTGTGGGATGATGTCTAATAAGGGTTCATAGAAATAATCCTATGGGTTTATGCTCACGCTTCATGATTTCACAAGAGATGGGTTCCGGCAACAGTGCCCAATAATTAGTGTTTCTATTGATCTCTTATCAACCGCACACAATAGTATTAGATCATCAACAAAAGATAGATTAAAGAGCTTTGAGTTCTTAAATTTATGATGATACATGAAAGGCTTTCCTTATTTAATCCTTTTAGCACTTTTAACACTAGAGTGGCTTCACCATTGCCTAGGGTACAATAAGATATACTTGATATAGATTAATATATCTATTTAATGAATATTCTGAGAAATCCAAAGGCTTATAAGACATGGAGAATGAACTTCCATCTTATATCGTCAAAGGCTTTGAAGAAGTATATCTTTATTTAACAACTTTTTAAGATTTCTAAGTATGGTAATCTTTGAATAACTCTTATGCAATTAAAATACTATCTCCAATGTTACGAACTGTAATGAAAGCACACTAGAACAATTTGATTAGATCACTAATAGCATATTTTGGTCTCAAGGACAAAATCTTAGAGATAATTTTATAGACTATGTTACAACATAATTCTTCACTAATAATAGTTCATGAGTCATGTTTTTAACAATATATTGAAGTGAATCACACGTTAGTACAACACTTTAGGAAACGATATTTGGAATGCACTAGAAGGGGGGGTTGAATTGTGTATTCCCCTTTGTATAACTCTTTTCAAAAACTGTTTGTATGAAATAAAATTCTTTACAGAATTTTT
>JANIJH010031690.1:0-11093 GCA_024520975.1 Erythroxylum areolatum | reverse complement strand
TGTAATGTGATATATGTGAGTATTTTAAGAAATATTGATATGATATGATATTGGTGCTATCGACACAGGAAATGGAAAAATTGTAAGTAATTTGAAATATAATAAGGAACTAATTAATAAAGTGAATGACCAAATAACAAATTGAAAGATCAAGTGAGTCTATTGACTATGGTCATTTGAAATAAATTATTTGAGTGATGAAGTTAAATGGGAAATGGAGGAGCATAAGAGGAAGCATACCCCTACCTCTTGATCAGTCAGATAAGAATTTCAAGGATGAAATTCTTTTAAAAGGTGGAGAAATGTTGGTCTTCAATTTTTTTTCCTGTAGTTAAGCATGCTTTAAAAGAATTATGAGGTCCTAATAGATTAAATTTTTTGGGAGTTTAATTGTTATATCTATGTTAGTAGGATTTATTTCATTGGACTGTTGAATTAAAGTAGTAAGAATGTTCAAGGGCATTTTTGGAAGATCACTTAAGGATAAAGATCATAAGCATTAAAATAAGGGGGAAATGGGCATTACATAAAGTGAAGGGTAAAATTGGGAGAACAAGACTAAAGAGGGGTATAATTGGAAGATCAAGAATAAAAATGGTCTTAAATTAAGAAGAGAGGAGAGAGAAATGGATTTGTGTTAGATGAAAGAAGAGAAACCCTATATGGATGTTTACGGATTTCTAAACTAAGTTGAGATTTCTAATCTAGGAAAACTTTGAGAATGGTTAAATGAAGCATTTATGATGACTGTTAGAGGTTAAATGACATAAAATATTGTTTTGTGTTTGGTGAACGTGAATGATGAATAGATGATGTAAATGTCTTGTTTTTGTATTTGTGAATGATATTGAGTTGAGATGAAGTTAAGAATGAATAGGAAATGGAATAAAAAGGAGGATTTTGTATAAGATGTGTTAGGTGCAAGATGTTGAAAGTTAAAAACTAGAAAATGTAGCAAAACATGTTCATTTTGTATGCTTCTGTGAAAGTTCGCTGCGGCTAACTTCTGGTCTCACAGCGGTGAAGTTTCCTACACAACTTAAAGATACTTCAATATTTTAGGCATAGCTTGTTCTGTAGTTATTCAAATAGAATGATTTTTCAATTAGAATAAACTAGAGACACAGGGATACAAATTGTTTGATTAAATCTAGTTTTAATTCAGTCTCTAAAATTTTCAATTTTTGGATGAAAGTTGAGCACAGAATACTGTTTCAGCATAAAAACATTCCAAAAAGTTTTGCAGTATAACTTTCATATTTTTGAACCAAATTAAATGATTTTGGTGTCATTAGAAACTTAAGACAATGAGGAACATTTTTTTACAGGGAAGTGTTATCAAATTTCTTTATTTATCTGATCAAAATAATCATGGAAATTGACTCAAAGGTTTGGAATTTTGGAAGACTTTGAGTATTTAGAATTTATCTTAGTGAATATGCTATATATATGGGGCCTCAATTTGTATTCCTATTGAATGGGAATTTTTGTCATTTATAAAGAGAATCAAGGACGGCAAGAGGATCAAGAGGAGAGGCACCTTTAAGCAATGTTTAAGCAAGGATTTTTAAGGCGGGTTTCATGTTTATAATAGAGTTACTAAGCTATGAATGTTTTCTTTTAAAGCAAGAGAATAAAATGATTTCAAATTGCTTTATAATTACTTGATTATTTCTTTTGAATAACTTGAGAAATTGTTATATGTTTATATGAATTTGGTTGATTGAAATGCTTATTAAATATTTCATGTTCATGAACAATTATGTTTCTTAAATATGAAATGATGTTGGTAGTTGAATTGTCATAAAATGATGATGCATTAGAGGGAAAAGTTAGAGTGAAAGTAAGGTTAGGATAGATGGAGAAACCTAGGGAAGGCTCTTGAGTGAAACCTTCCTTAAAGGTGTTAGTATGGTTAATTTTGCATCTTTGCTGCGGTGAAGTCAATCTTCTCGTCGCAGTGTATTTATCCCAAGAGATGCTTGAGTCTAATTGGGAACTTCACCGCAGCAAAGTAAAAAGTTTTCCATGGCAAACTTTTCCCAAAGGGTCTCCATAGAAGTTCCCGTCCATTTGCCGTGGAAAAACATAAAATTTGTCACAACAAACCCACCCACCGAGACCAAGGGACCCAACTTTTATGATATCAGAGCATAAAGATGAACTAATGATGGTTAAGGAGATTTCATTGGATTACACTCACATTTCATGACTCGGAAGTTAGGCTTCAAAAACAAGGTCCAACATTATTATCATCAAAATCATGCTATAAACATCATAAAACATCAAAATAAGAGTTTGGATCATATCACATTAACAACCTTAGCTATGGTCAAAAACTCATCCAATCATTTCCATGGTTTTTCTTTCATTCTTTCATCATTAAACTAACTTTCTAATTCCATTCATTAATCTTAAATCATCAAATGACAAAATAAAACACTTTAGGCAATAGATCTCACCTTTGGCCAAGTTTGGCTAAGGCTTCGCACATTCGATTTTCTTTATTTTCTTCTACCAATTGCTTTTAATGTAATAAAACCTTGATATTACTTCAAAAGGGTGTTATTTACACCATCAAAACCAAATCTAACCTATAACCCAACAAAATTAAAATTTTTAACAAGATTAGTAGGCTTACTAACTCATTTTCTTCTTTTTATACACTTGAATGGCTATGGAACTTTATTGGATGCTTGATTGGAGGTAGAAGAGCATGAAAAATGGTTTGGAGCATTCCTCCATGGCCATGGTCGATCCTCTCTTCTCCTTTCTCTTTTCTTTTCTTTCTCTCTCTCTTCCCTCCTTTCCCAACAATGGTTGAACCCACCTTGCTTCTCTCTTAATTTCTTTTAGTTTTGGGCTCTTTAACGATGCTTTCCATTCACTCTCACAACTATGTTAAAAGAATGAGGTAAAATGTTACTTTTATACTCATTTAATAGATTACACATGTCACTTTCTTATTTATCATCACTAATGACTATCCCATACATGTCAGTTTATCATTGGCCATCTCAATGACTCATCAATCCACTAATATCATGTAAAAAGACCAAAATTTCCCTTAATGAGTACAAAAGGATTAAATTGCCCTTTCATGCATTTAATTCACCAACTAACTAAATTAAATCCCAAAAATATTTCACAATTGTCCCATCATCAAATTGACTGTGAAATACTCTAATTAAGGTCAATATTTATTGATCAAATGCTTTTAAAATTTTTTACTGGGTTTAAAATCATCAATACCTATTATTTTTCAAATTCTATCAAACAACCTCCATTTTGACCTATTTCAGTTCCTATAGACTCCAGTCCTAATTCCGGAGCTTTTCATTATCTTTTGACATTATTCAGTAACTTTTTGGTTATCTGAAAGAATTTTCAGATTGAATTTGAAAATCACTAAATGTCACCAAAATCGTCTGGATTTCATTCAAAAGTGTCACCTAAATCTTCAAAGCACATTTAAGGGCTTATAAAGCTTGTTTGGACTTATTTTATAGCTTTTCAAAGCTTTAAAAAAATTTCCAAGAAATTTTCGACGATCTAGTCCAAAATCGTCCCTAGTCTATACATTATCTCCTTTATAACTTCAGTAATAGATTTAAAAGCTTAAATTACTCTAGTACACCATAAAGAGAGCATACTTTGTAAAATGAATGTATAATAAATTACATAGTACAATAATCGAACTAGGATATTACAAAGTATGTAAAACTTTGTTCATAAGTTAAGATCATTAAAGGACTTCTTATTACTATGTTGGTTGAAGAAAAAATGCCCCCTTGTATGAAATGGACATCATTAAATAACTGAATGCTTACTTTCTTATTAACTTTCATTCTCTAAGCATATAATAAAATTTGTTGAGAGTTGGTAACAATAGTATAATACATGTAACAAATTCCTTATTGAAAGAAACTACAATCATATTAATGATGATTTATGAAATATGATTCAAATTTTATTTATATTTGTTAGATGTGTTATTTATGAAAAAGAAAAGTCAAGACTTGTAAAGTTTTTAAGTTATCCATTATGTCTTTTAACAAATAATGAACTTTGTAATGAACAGAACACATAAAAAATGTTTCTAATGTAATTCAAAATGTGGGGCCAAAGATCTTAAATTTAATAATATATTTCTATAGCAAGAACTAATACAAAATAGTAACAAATTCGTGGCCTAGAAGCCTTTAGGAGTCATTGCAAAATATTAGAAGAAGAAGAAACAAGTAATAAGAATAAAGAGCAACTAAAAGAAAAAAAATGCTTAAAGTTGCCTTTGGTTCCAATTATCTTTGATTACGATTTGTTCATATTTTTGTCAAATGCTCCAAAATGATTTAAAGAAAAAAGTTATAATTATTTATGTTGTTATTCTAATTAGTTTTATTTTATATTGGAAAATCAGTGAGAAATAATTCAATAATATTTTATATTGGAAAATATTTAATTGTATCAATATAGATATTCAATATAATTACAACTAGACAAGATAAGGGAAAGAAGGTGGCAACTAGCAAAGATGTTCCTTCCCCACGAAAAGAAGATCAATTCGACCCTATCCAACAACAACAACAACTGACTTCATCCACCTATAATTACACTTTCCCTTAAATATATATATATATATAAATGTTTAATGCATTTTTCCTTATCATTAATTTTTTGACAGTTTCCAATACCAACATCAAAAAAAGAGGTAGAGTTTTCACTAAAGATTATGAGTTGCAATGCATGAATGTTGCAATGAACAAGGTGTCTATGCATATTGACTGCATGCAAGGTTATCCTATTGACAAAATCCAATCAGCAAAATTGTTCAGTGAGTTAGCGGTCATTGTCAAGAATGAATTGTCTTGCCTTCAGCCTGCCAGGCAATTGAAGGAAGATAACTTGCTACAGAACGATCTAGACAAAGATTCAGTAATTTTCATTTTATTTAATTATATGCATTTTTTACTTATTTAAAAACTAATTTCACTTTTGCTTGTTGTTTACAGATGAAGTTCAATATCATCGATATCAAGAACCTTGAAGTTTTAGGTTGTGTGAGTTCACTATTCAAATAAATGGCCAAGGATCATCATTATCAACTACATGAATACTACAATTTTTTTCCTTTAAATGAGGTAAGTAGACATATTCTCGAATGGGTGACTCTACAAAATTGGAGTCAAATATGTGATTATTGGCCCTCTGCCAATGTTAAGGTTTATCTTCTTTCCGTTCACATTTGTTTCAATTAATCTTATTACACAATTTAATTTAATGACTATTTCTTTGTTGCTTTATTTAGGAAAAGTGTGAGAAAGCCAAGGTTAATAGAAAAAATGAAAACTTCTCACAACTAAGGCTCCAAATCATTTATTTTCGTATGAAATGAATTTGTAAGTTCTTTGTTTAGAAATTATAATTATATGGAGTAATACAATATTATTTATTGTGTTTCAATTCTTTTTTTCGTAAAACAAAGTTAAAAGGAACTATATGGAGAAGAGTATGATAGGATCACACTCTACAAACTTACACACTATAAGGAAGGTGAAGGCAAAATAATTATGTAGGTATAAAATTTTGTTTAATTTTTAAAGTTATTTATTCATGTAGTACTAACTAATAATTTTTTAATTAAATATTTATTTTTAAAAAAATTTAAAATAAGATGCAAGAATTGTTGTAAAGATCATTATTTGATAGAAATGACCCAAACGTGGATGAGATTTGCAACAAAGTCCTTAGTACAAGATCAGGGTACATCAAAGGTCTTGGGTATGGCCCGGAGCTAATTAGTTCATTATTGTCAGGACCAGCATATTTAATGACACTTCAAGATGAAAGCTAGTCATTTAAGGCTCAGTTACAATGTATTGAGGAAAAGTTAGAACGTAATGAGCAAAAGTTAAACTGTATTGAATGAAAGTTGGCCAAGCTTGAAAAGATGGTCAAACAAATACTTAGCCCAAATTATATAAGTAGTAGTGACGACGAGCACGAGTCTTAGTTTGTACATAAGTTTGTTTATTAATATTTCTAATTAACATATAATGACATTTTATTTTTATATAATTTTTTATTTTTAATTTTAATTATTTTATTTTTATTTTCATTTAATTAATTATAAATCAAAAATCTAAATATTATAAACAATAAGATGGATTAAAAATCTTGCCATTAGTTATAATTATATGAAAAAAATTTAATAAGATTGTTTAGTAAAAAATAAAAATTCATTACCAAAACTTTTAAGCTACGTTCCTCAAAACGTCGACAATAATTTTTAAAAATTATCATAAATTAAAATTAAATAAAAATGTAGCTAAAAAGAATTGTCTATAATTCTAAAATCGTCAATAAAACTTTTTGAAAACACTCCAGAAACCGTTTGAATGGTGTTTACCTACGTTCAATAAGTTGTCACAAAATCTATTTTGCTAAGAAATAGTCAATGTAGCAAAATATTATTACCTACAAACACAAAAACGTAGCTAACAACTTTTAGCTATAAAAACAAAGCGTCCTAAATTATCTTTGGCAACGATTTACGTAATTTTTGCCTATCACTTTTCACAACATATTTGAGATAGTAGAAAAACATTTTTTGCGACAATTTTGTTAAAATGTCGCCGATACTATTTTGCTACTGCAATTTTGCAACGATTCGTCTGACCAATTTTCTTGTCAATAGGTTTCAGTGAAGATTATGTGGCTTTTAGCAATGAAAATATTCGTAGCCAAAAGTCCCTTCTATTATAATGTAGGTTGTTAATTTTGAGCTACTTCATTGTATATATGTTTTCATATGTGTGTATGCTAAAAGATTTGGTCTTTTAAGAATAAAAGTAATAAGTTGTTAGTTTTGAGTTTTAAATATTGTTATGTCTAACATAGAGACACAATTGACCATATTTTTGGTTTAGAGCATTTGACTTTTAATTGTTATGTGTAATCACAACCTCATTACACGTTGAATTAAAATCATTTTAATGGATATATATGTATACTATAAGTGGTACAATCAAATGTAAATATGTATATAAACATCCATTGCAGAACTAGCCTTCATTCAAGCATTTCATCAAACAATTAGGCTTTCCTCAAACAAGCATAAAAGGTGGAAAAAAAAGTTCGACCTATACACATCCAACATAAAAACATAAGAAACCATCTTCCAAACACACACACAAACAAAAACCCATACACCATAAGCATAACACAAAACTCAAAATAAACTCCTAAACATAGCAATAAAATAAAGCACAAGAAGGAGGGTTTTAAAATATAAAAGAAGAACAATACCAACAAAGGTAACAACGTTCCTTTGTCGATGATGGCGACTATACAGGAGATGACCACATAGAGGGTTCGACAGTTATTCAATAGTGAACAAAGAGGAATGTTGACAGCTAACACGAAAACAAAGAGAGGTTCATTTTCATGTTAATAACCTAGTAGAAAGTGACATCGTCTGTTGTTAAGGTAAGGATATCATTTTTTTAATAAGTTGAAATAAATATACCATTTGGTGAGGATTTAAAAACCCGTTGCCTGATAGTTTTCCATTACCATTTGGCTTCACATTTGGCTAACACAATAATATATAAATTATATGTTACAGTACGAAATTTTATATAATAAATAGATAATTATTATTAAATAGAGTAATATATATAGTACATAATTAAGATATGAGAAAATTTATATACAATGTAATATTTCATAAATCATTATACTAGTTACAATTATTACGTATACATTCATATAACATTATATTATTTAACATATATGATAATAATAATAATAATAATAATAATAATAACAATTTAATTAAAAATAAATTAAAATATAGTAAAAATGGAAAATCAATATTAATATTATTCAAAATCTATTGTAAGCCTTAAAAAATGTACTTAACAACAATGTCATTTCAAAGATGAAATTTAATATTAATGACAATGATTGTATAAATGGAAAAACAAATTTAGTTAATGAAAATGTCATTTATACTTTTTATTAATCTTTTTTATATATAATTTCTATAGTAATTTATGTTTATGATATTTTTTAAAAATTAGAAAAAATTAAAAATCTATAAAAAAAAGTGTAGCATTAATGACGTTTTCAGTTATTGGTAGCCAAATGTTGAACATTTGGAGACAAATTGTGATATCGTCGCAAAATGGAAGGGCATGTAAACAAATTAACCAAAATGACGTTGCATTCATCCAAGGGGCAACAATTCTATAAATTGGTCACCAAATCTTCAGCTGCATATTAACATTTGGCGACAACCTGCCTCTTTTCTTGTTCTTTAAATATCCTCTTATATTTTGAGCAACCCTAGGGTTTTCTAGAAGTCCGAAAGGTCCAAAAAACCCTCAAAACTTGACATTTTTTAGTGTCTACGCATCTATCGAAGTAGGCCATGACCGTGGCTTGCATGCCACGATCATGGGCCATTTCCTAGGCTTTTGTCATGATCTTGGCATGGCCAATGTCTTGGGCTTCTGTCACGATCATGGCATGTAGGCTATGATCATGGGCCAACTCTGATGCTTCTGTCATGATCTATTATGCCACGATCATGACAGAAGCATCATAGTTGGCCCATGATCATAGCCTACACCACGATCGTGGGTTGTTGTTTCGGCTCAGATGTCTCCAAAACTTCTCCGTTCTTCGATGTTGACCTTGAAATACTAGCAAACATATCAAGGTACCTCAAAAACATACATTTCAACTTAAAAGCTTGTACTAACCCATAAAACACTTAAAACACAAATAATTAACAAACTAACACAATTCTAACCTAAACACATAATATATGATTAAATTAATGTCTAAACACATATCAACTATGCCCTGAAACACCTTGCAATTTACACTTATCAACATCCTTACACTTAAATGTTTGCTTGTCCTCAAGCAAACAAATCAACAAACACACAAGAATCACAAAGCACATAATGCGGTAATGAGACAGTGACTTTAACTTCATGAAATAAATTTAACTTTAAACATAATCATTCAACTTGTTTCAAATCATTAATATGCAAAATCTGTGTCTAGGAACTCTAGATTAAATATACATATTTAATCAAAACCCAAATGTCAAGTTATTCACCCTTTTCAATTATACACACATTAATAATTTTTGGTCCTTCAAACTTTGTAACTACTCCTAAGTACATTTTTAGGAAATGTCAAGCTACTTACAAGTTTGGTAGGTTTTATTAGAAACTATTTTTCTTTAATTTACTTTTTGTGGACATAAACCTAGTCTTTTATACAGAGGCAAACATTGGTGATGAATGTCGATCTGGTTACTTGACTAAGTAATGTTTTTATTAATTTGCTTGGTCAGAATGTCATTATAGCCTTTTGATACGAAGGCACACATTTGTGATGTGTGTCAATCTAGTTACTCGACTACATCATGTTCTTAACTGGCTACTAGCTCTATTCATAACCCAAAGGCTAGCAAAATAGTTCTTTATTTAAAATTTACAAACATTTTTATATTATTTAATGCCTACCTTGTTGCTTTAGCTACTCGTTTTCATGAAAAATAATGGCAAAGTTACTTTAGTCCAAAGACCTAAAATTATAAATGGATGTGATAACTTATAGGGTGATAAACTAACACTAAATCCTAATTAATTTGCAAATTTAGCCAAAGAACTCATATTACTATTTTCGTCAGCTAATGACTCTTCCCAATCTAATAAATTATGTTCAAAATTAAATTCATTTCAATCCATCTAAGCCATTGACATATTCACACAATTCATAGTACGCAACCTAACAACTATCATAAAATATGCAAAATTCACACTTAAAGCAAAACACACAACCTTCACCACACTTGAACAACACATTGTCCTCAATGTGAAAAGGAGGCAAACAAACACACATGAAAAGAAGAAACATAAAATAAAATAAAAATAAAGACTAAATTTAAAAGAAAGGGGTTAGAAACAAAGCCTCATAGTGATGGAGGTGGGGATGGTGTCGGAGCTGGCAGTTGGACGCCTTGAGCCTTGAATATCGATGAATATGACATATATCTTGACTCTAATGTCATTGTGTTCGGGCCATTTTCTTCATGCTTCTAGACTTCTCCGCAAGTGTATCTGTAATTACCTTGGTGTCAATGAAGATTGTATCTATAACAGCTTAGACCACCTGTACATAGACATTGTCTGCTTTGGGTTACCCTTAAGGTCAAACCCCTTACGGTTTTGCTCTTCCTACCCTTGAAAAAATGCATCTTAGGGTGAGAGGTATCCATACCCTTATAAGGAGTACTTCGTTCTCCTCTCCAACTAATGTGGGATCTCACAATCCACCCTCTTACGGCCTAGCCCTCTTTAGGGCCCAGCCTAGCTAACACAATGGTTCGGGTATCGGCTCTGATACCATTGGTTCCCAGATCACCTACCTATAGATATTATCCATTTTGAGTTGCCCTCGGACCAAGACCCTCACAGTTTTGCTCTTCCCCTTCCTAGAAAAACACGTCTTGTAAGGGAGAAGTATCCATACCCTTCTAAGGCATACCTCGTTCTCCTCTCCAACCGATGGGGGATCTCACACTCTCTACCCCCTTAGGGCCCAGCCTAGTTGGCACAACGGTTCGGGTATTGACTCTGATACCATTTGTAATGGCCCAGAACACCCACCCATAGATATTGTCTACTTTAGCTTGCCCCTATGGTTAAACCCCTCACAGTTTTGCTCTTCCCACCCTTAGGACTTATAACGTCGAACTCTTTGAGCCCTTTTGTATTGGTCTGTACTTAGAGATGCTATTGTATATTGATATATACATGGTTGTATATGAGTTCAAATATGTATTTAATTCCTTTGGATATATATGTAATGATTTATAATCTTATATGCCCTTACATAAACTTAGAGTTCTTGGGTATGCGAAATCTTAGAAATTTTCAACATATAAGCTTCTAAGTGTGTAAAATTGAGTCCATTGGATTGATATGACAATGGTGGTTAATTTAAATGTGTTCTAATGCCTTATAGGTGATTAGGCAAGATTTATAGACTGATGAGACACTTAGAAAGCT
>JANIJH010031489.1:0-11101 GCA_024520975.1 Erythroxylum areolatum | reverse complement strand
GATCCTAGGTCAAAAAGATGTATCTTCCTTGGGTATTTGCCTGATTACAAAGCCTATAGAGTTATGGATCTAGCTACTAAGACAGTATTTATGTCAAGGGATGTAGTATTATATGAAAGTGTTTTTCCTTTTGCAGAAAAGGTTACGAACCCTACACAAAAGCCAGAACCTCTATTCATAAGTTCCCTAACCAATACAAACATAGAATACCCTATACAGATGCCTACCATGACAACCACACAACCTAGTGACTTATGTGACAACAATCCAAAACAAAGCTTCTACACACCTGGAAATGACTCACCAAACAACTCACCAGACCACACCACATTACCTACAGTTCCTACACAGAGGAAGAGCAACAGAACCCACATACCTCCCAAATACTTGCAAGATTAAGTCCTCCAGGCTTCAGCAAATCCATCCATTTACTCCCTTGAGAATAATGTAGCATTATAAGTTTGTTGTCCTGCAGGAACAAATGAAGACAGTTTGAGAGAATTGCACATCAAACACAGCAATGCATACAGTAATTTTATAGGTAATGTATCTGGAATTTTTGAGCCTTTATCCTATGAGTCTGCAAGCAAGGATGGAAAATGGGTGGAATCCATAAATGAGCAGCTGTCAGCATTGGAAAGAAACAAAACTTGGATACTAACAGATCTACCTAAAGGAAAGAAGGTTATAGCCTCGAAGTGGGTGTATAAAGTCAAGCACAATCCAGATGGTACCTTAGACAAGTTGAAATCTAGACTTGTGGCAAAGGGATTTAGCCCAAGGGAAGGTGCTGATTATTCTGAGGTTTTCTTTCGTGTGGAAAAGGTTGTGACCATAAGAATGTTCTTGGCCATTGTTGCCTCCAAACAATGGCCAATACATCAATGTGACATCAATGATGCCTTTTTGCATGGCTACCTAGAAGATGAACTATATATGTTACCCCCTCAAGGCTACACTAAGGCTAAGGAAGGGCAGGTATGTAGACTGATCAAGTCTATTTAGGGTTTAAAACATGCGAGTAGGCAGTGGAATAAAGAATTATCTTCAAAACTGCATTCAATTGGCTTCACTAAATCTGAAGTAGATCATTGCCTATACACTAAGGGAACAGAAGAAGATTTTATGGCAGTAATCATCTATGTCGATGATATTTTAATTACAGGAGCTAATGAAGAACAAATGAAATCAGTAAAGAAAACTTTGAATGTAGAATTGACAATAAAGGATTTGGGATATGCAAAATTCTTCTTGGGAATAGAAATAGCAAGGGCAGAGGACGGAATGCTACTTACCCAGAGCAAATACATCAGGGATATCCTACAAGAAACCAACTTGTTGGACTGTACTTCCTGCAAAACACCCATTGTTCCTAGAACAAAATTAACCATTGAAGAAGGTAAGTTACTGAAGAAGCCAAAAATATACAGAAGAATAGTCGGAAGATTACAGTATCTAGGGTTTACCAGACCAGGTTTACCAGACCAGATATCATGTATGTAACCCAATAGCTGAGTCAATTCATGAACAACCCTAGATTACCCCATTGGGAAGTAGCCAAACGAGTACTGAAATACCTCAAATGAACCCAAAATTTGGGGATTTTTTACGTAGCAAACGAAAGCCCTCACTTTGTAGCCTTTTCGGATTCAGATCGGGGAAGTTGTATCTTCTCCAGACGCTCTTTAAGTGGCTTCTACATATTCCTCGGTGGATCACCGATCTCCTGGAAAACAAAAAAGCAGACTACGGTGAGTTGATCCTCAGTTGAATCGGAGTACAGAAGTTTAGCCTCAACGACTTGCGAGCTAAAATGGATTGTACAACTACTTCAAGCCTTTAGGGTTAACATTCTAGAACCCATACCTCTGTATTGCGACAATCAGGCAACCATTTACATATCGAAGAATCCTATTTTTCACGAGAGAACAAAGCACCTTGAGATAGATCTACATCTGGTTCGCGATTGTGTGAATCTAGGGTTACTTGAGTTGCGACACGTGAACACCAAGGAGTAGATCGCAAACTTGTTTACAAAAGTGTTGTCCACATGCGTGTTTTTAGGTCTACTTAGCAAGTTGGGAGTCATTAACCAAGCCTCCGACTTGAGGGGCGGATGATACAGAACCCAAAACAATGGGTTGGACCGTGAAGACTAGTGGCCCAACTGCATTGTTTTATTCTCTTTTATCCTTTTCTACTTTGTCTTTTTCTTCCTCTTCATCCAGTACTGTACAGCTAGTAAATACACATGTCAGTAGGTAGTTAGAATATTTTTCCTTGATTCTAGGAGACTCAACCAATAGTTTTTTAGACAAAGTAGTATAAATAATGCTCTGTATATACATTACACAGTGAATATTTTTATTCCCTCGAATTATCCTACATCCTACACTTTTCTCTGCTTTTCCTTTCAATAATTATATGGAAAAGTTTAAAAGATTTCGTCAAAATTCGAATCCTAACTAAAGAAAAAGTTTCAACTATTTTTGAGTTATAAGGATTGGTGTTCAAATTTCGAATCATTTGAATGAGAACTCTTTCGACAATATTGGAGTAAAAGAATCAATGACTTTGACTCTTATTATAGCTTAGTTTCTATAAATTCTTATTGCTTCCAACTTAAACAGGTATAATTACCTATGTTAACTTCTTAAGGTACATGAACAAATTCCTTTTGCACAATATTGTTTAGTAGTACTCTTTCATAAATTTCGATCATTTGGTAGTGCGCCAATCCTTGTCTTGTCTTATTGCTTCTCCAACTTGACTTACATTAATGCGTAATTATTGCATAAAGTTTCTTTTCAAAAGAAACCATTTGTCTATTTCTCATGTAGACCAAAAATAGGTCTATTTAATATGCTAAAGATTGGGTGAATTATACTTTAAATTTAGGAATTTAACTAATTTTGCAATATTGATTAAAACTATAAATTATAGTAACCAAATATACAAAGTTTTAGTTTAGTACAAATATAACCATTACCGCTTACTTTCTCTTTTGATTCTTTATCAAACTAATTAAAGCAAACCAAGAAAATAAACTCGTGATGTTCAACCAATCTCAAATGTTAACGGAGGAAAGGAGAAGTAAAATGCCAATAATAAAAAGCAAAACAAAAGGTTCCAAAAGATTACGAACAATTGCAATCAATTATGGAGCTTGATTAAAGCTATACTTAGACAATCTTCATGAATTTCAAAACATGCTAGGAATATTTTTAATACGATTTGCAATTGTTACTAGAATCAGGCTTTTTAAAAAGAAAAGGTTAGGAAATTTTAACGGTAGAAATATTTCTTTTCCAACAATTATTGATCAATTCTTTCTGTTCTTTTCATTTTTGATCATATGAACATTCTTTATTCCTTTTATGGACTTCAAATGATATTAAAAAAAAGGAAGACATGAAGAAAAAAGCAAGAAGGAACTAAAGAAGAAATAAACAAATTCAGGAACAAGAAAGAATGTAGGAAGAAAACAAAGAAGGAATCAAGAAACAAAAACAATAAATAAGAATAAATAAAAGATAGATATAACCTAATTTTTGAACAAAAACTCTTACACCAAACTAATTTGAACCCTAAGAATAAAACCTTGAACCCAACACACTTAATTTATAATCAGGCAACAAGGAAGCTAAAACCAAATTAAGGATAGAACTCTTTGATCTAATGATTATATAATCATGAACTAAAGGTATAAAAGAATTTTGACTCGTTGTTTTGGAAAACTATTTAAAATTCATAATTTGATAGCTTGATAAGTTCTAAAAGTTCTTTGAAGAACCAAAGACAAATATCTCACAATTGTATTAATAGTCAAAGATGTCTTACAACTGAAAAAGAAAAGGTCCTTAAATACTAAAATACCACCTTAGAGTTTTCAAACTTAAATAAAAATTAGGGTTTTAATTAAACACATTCATGTTAACTACATACATTTTAATGCCATTAGATATGATTTAGGACATGTTCATTTTTAAGAGTATATATCCTTCTTTAACTGTAAAAGGTTGGGCATGGTTTAAGATATAATTGTGGTTAAAGACTGTAAATCCGTTTGTAACTTTTGAAGCTAAACATGTTATAAACTATACCTCTGTTGAGAATTGTGTCTCACCATCGAATTATGTAGCAAGTTACACAAGTTTTCATGACCTTGTTTGAGACCATATTCACGTCCAATTTTTCTCTATCCTTAGTTCTAATCAAGCTAACCAATACTTATTCTTCAATTTGGCTTGATTCCACACATATAGTCAACTCTCACACCACTTCATTAAGCACATCTTAAAACTTTTTCTTCCTTACTTACATAACTGGTCCACTTGATAAATTCAAATAATCAAAGGCAACTTGATTCTTATTAGAAACTTAGCTTTTGTAATTATTTCCCTTCAATTAAAATTCAAAATCAAAATTTCAAATACCATATAACTCCCTCTCATAACCAAAAAGTAAAGTTAAAATTGTAAAATAAGTTTCATTCATCTTTTAATGAAACTTCCTACATATCTAATCATAATAGACTTTATTGTAAACCTCCTTTCCTATAATCAATAATAATTACTCTTTTTAATCATCAACTTATAGATGGTTACAAACATTGTTTATATCAATCAAAATATGTAATCATAATGTTTACAATTTTAAACATCCTTTAAGTATATTGATAAAATTATAGAGTATTAGTAATCATTCATTATAATGACCTTTTTTTCATAGAATAATCATATTGATCTTTGTGCTTCTTTAGAACTTTAAAGTTCAAGCTTAATTAAGCTTCAATTAATGTAATTAATCTATTTTTAATCTCCTAGAAGGTATAATTTATTGATAAAGATTAAAAGTGTTCATATTAAATTTAAAAAATTAATAATGTCGAGTTTGATCCTAAAATTTCTTTCTTTTACAACTCAAACCTGATGTATGCCATTTAGGCTAATAGTGAAGGGTACAATTTGGTAACATTCTTTAATTAATTTGATGAGATGCCTCACTTTTTAAAATGTTAAGTAAAATGCTTTTGTATGAAATTTTCCTTAAAAAATTAAAAAAGCTCAAAATCATATCCCTAAAATGTTGATTGAAATACCATTGCTTTGAAGGGCCAGGGGAGTTAGATATAGTATTATGAGTACTATTTTGTACTAACTAGTATCAGGAGAGCGATACCTAAAATACTAGTATGGTATCGGTTAGGGATACACAGACACCCGCAATATCAAAAAACTTTGAGGACCAAATAGTAATTTAAAAATTTTATAGACCAATTGAAAAAAATCCTACAGACACCAAAATTTTGTTCATTCTTCTTCATTGTGTAACAAAAGTTACAAAACCACTCACTTTTGGTCTTCACGTCATTGCCCACCCTCTTCAGTCTTCACGTTGCTGCCCTCCCAATCACCCATGCACGTCTATTGCCATCCTCACAATTTCCCACATAGGCTCACCACTTCCTCCATGCATGCATTCAAGCTGTAGTCAATCGAATAACAGTGATACCAATTCGACCAATAACTCTAATCAACCGACTAATGGTGGTGCCAAATTGACCAACGACGGTACCATGCACGCATACCACTCTCCTATGCATCCACCGTCCAGTGACTCTAGTCAACCACTCCCCGACTCCCTGGTGCTGATTGCAGAATCCAAATCTAGAATCCATATCTGCATCTGGTTGAACTGACCTAACTTGCTACCCTCATTAACTTGGTTGCAATTTGTCTAGTTTTATGTGTACTTTAGGTTGTTTATTTCTGCTCTGGATTGTAATTACATTGTGTTTTAGTTGTGTCATGTGTGTATTGTGAATAGTTTATAAAAACATGAATTGGGCAATTTGGGCTTAGAAGTTAGAATTGGTTGTGTGAATTGTATATAGTTTAATAACTTTTAGGCATTGTGAATTCAAAAAGAAATGAGGTCAAAATAATTGTGTATGGGTTATGGAAGAACATTTAGGCATTGTGAATTGTGTATAATTTAAGAACATGTCATATTATTTATTATTTTAATAATCATAAAAAATGAGATCAAAATTAATTCATTAAATTGATAATTTATTAATTAATTTGTATGAAACATACAATTTATTAATTATTGTTTGTACATAAAAGGTATTTAACATATTATTAATCATTTAAAAATAAGGTTTAATATATAATTAAATCATGTGATATATAATTAAATCATTTAATATATGTAATTAAGTTAAGAAAATTAAATGTTTGCATTTTTATATTGTTCATTGTTGTCATTAGGAAATAATATTACAAATATTAATCATATCTTATAGGTAGCATATACACATTCAACATCTATACATAATAGCAATAGTATGTGAATTTATGAGAGAATACTCATTACTCAATATAATGTCAAATTGTAAGTGTTTAAATCATTTTTGCGATGTGTAATATTATAAAGAAAAGTCATTTTTTTCACCATGAACAACTCCTGGAGCTAGCCTTCAATCCATAGTTCCTTACAATCTAAAGTAGTTTAGAATGTAGACATGACAATAATTGGATGGTGATATGATTTAGGTGTATTGATACGAACAAAGCCAAGATAAGGCAACGAAACACTTTGCATGTGCTAGTTGGACCAATAACCCAAGCTCATGCTAAGAGAATTAAGGAGTTGATGGCGGAGTTGATTCAGGAGATTCAAATGAAGAGTTCGAGTGGCGAACCGGAGGAGGAGGTGTCCCATTACATTAGTTGAACCATTATAGCATGCATGGACTAAGCGCAAAAATACATTTGGCAGAGAATCAAGTTCTAAAGGAAAATTATCCCAAAAATTATTCCTTCAACAATTTTGACAAAAGAATCGAGCTTTAAAGGAAATTATCCCAAATACTACTCTTTGAATTAAGTTTCCTATTTAGTCTTTAGACCATTTTTTTAATTAATTATTTTCATTAATTTACATACTTACCTTATGTGGCTAGGCATACTCCTATAATATAAGTACCATTTTCCGTTATAAGGGAAGACGCTTCCCTTTTGATTAGACATTGAAACAATTCTCTTATGAGCTTGTGAGTTTATCGCTCTCAAGTCTTACGCTCGTTTCGAACACTTTCGAACTTATCGAAGGCGTGATCATCCTTCATGGCATTCAACTCAACTCTCGAGGGTTCTTCAAACAACATTTTCCCAGGTCTAAGGTTTTGTATACCTTAGGTTATCAAGTCGTGTTTGCTAGGTCTTAGAGATTTTTCAATCTATCTACTGGACGTTATCTTTCTTGGTGATATTAATCCGTGTATTTTTCCACGTCATTTGATATCAGAGCCAATTTCTAACCTTCGTTAAGCTATCTATTTTGTTTGTCCTTTTATTTCGTTGATTTAGAATAAACAAAAAAACAAAAATATCCTTTGTTCTCTTGATTCATATCTACTCCCCCTTTGCTGTCTCAACAATGTCAATAACAATTACTTCTCTCTTTTAACCTTTGCTATCATAATAGCTAATATTCCCTCATGAATTGTTATTAAAAAATTCCTTTTTTTTCATGTCTACTCCTTTTCTTCTTACTTTGCTATCTTACTTCTTCGTGAACTGCTATTTATATAAAAAAAACATATTTTCACTTTTTTGCATCAGTTGTCATTTTATTGTATTTCCAAATTGAAATCCCAATCTCTAATTCTTAAATTGATCCTTCTTGTGCTTCCTACAATATAACCCCAATTGTTGAATTAGATGAGTGCGGTCATTGCTTAATTGAGTTTGTTGAGTTTGAAGATCAAACTGAGAAGTGAGGACACTGAGAGGTAAAAGGCATAGTGTGTGAGAATAGGATTGGATAAAAGCTGTTGAGCGTAAACAGGAGTGAAAATTTTTTTATCATGGGAGGACACTATCACACTTGCACTTATGACTAACACAAGTAATAACACCAGACTATTAAAGCAAAACCAAGCTCTATTCACTCAAATACAACAATTACAGGAGATGGTAAGAGGATTGGTTGTGTCATTGACATAACAGGATAATCGATTGACTACGATTAAGAATGGAAGAGTAGCACCCCAAGGTGGGGGAAACAATGTGAGAAATAACGTGGGAGTTAAGGGTGTGAGGGTGAATACACATCAGGAAGGAGATGGGGATGTTGATGTTGAGCGGGGAAGAGAGTATTATTGGGTTACAGAAGATGCTGGGAGAGCCCGATAGGGAAATAGGTGACCTACGGGTGCATTTAAAGGTCGAGGAGAGTTGGATGGTGATATGGGGAGCATTAAATTAAATCTACCCATATTCTTGGGTAAGAGTGTGTTAGAAAAGTGCTCTAAAGGCAACCACCTTTATCACTTATTGTACAAATCATTTTATGATTAATAAAGACATTTTTTGTTATTTCGATGTTCATACATTTATGAATTTGATATTGATCTTAAATTGATTTAATGAAGTTCTTAATACAAAACATAGCATGGAGGAAATCATGATGAGATCATGATAATGAGATTCCTATCATTTATAATTATGTTAGTATCTAAACTTTCCCTAGTCATAGGATTAATGAGATGTGATATCATTAATCCGGATAGACTAGCACATGTTATACTCCTTGATTAGATCAAGCAGTAAATCTCATAAGCAGTAGACATGAGTTGTTTAGAGTTAACATGTGGATGCTTACTAAGGGTCGTAAGTACATTGGACTGACCTACTATAAAACAATCATATGGATATTCTATTCCAGTGTCAATGATAGTCTCATTATAGCAATGGTGCAAGTATCCTTTGACTTAAGGTGCTCAAGGATATCTTGGATACTGATCCTGTACTTTAACTCCATTTATTAGTGCCTTTCAGGGGTTACTCATGGGTGGTGATTGAGTATAGCTTGAGGTATTTAAAGGTAATTGAGTAGCCAATAAAGGATTCACCACTCCTAATGGAAGGAGATAATACCCACGACCTCTTGTCAGGGTCATTACTCCAAAGTCTCTTGCCAGAGCAGATACGTGTCATGATGATACATAGAGTAATGAGATCCATTGGATAAGATCTAATATCACTTGGACTAGATGTGACATAGTCAATCTAGTAGGAATTAACATTTTGACCATACTCTGAACCAAGTGGGGTATAGATGGTGAAAGGACAAATTGCATAGCAACATTGCATATGGAAGGGTTCATAGTCAAATCAATGACTTTTTGATCAATTGGGGGTTATGATGTGTTGCTATATACCGCTCTTGACTTACTTGAATTAAGTGTTAATTCAAGTGGCCAATATAACCGGGAACCTAATGAGTCACACATATAAGAATTCCTAAGGATGAGTAAAATGGTCTTGAATGGTTATTCAAGATATGAGAGAGTGCTTCAGGATTGTATCGTAATATGATCGTGGTATAAAATGTTGCATAGAATGGATTAGAAACAAGTTTTGATGGCTGCCAACTGGGCTATTAACATCCCAAACTTCCATTAATGCATGCTATTCATGACCATTATCTTCCCATAACTCTCCATTAGTGATGGGGGTTATAGAAAGGCCAAATGGTGCAAAAAATAGAGCTGATTTTCGTGCATCTTGTATAAAATACAAGTGAAAAAAAGGTTCTTTCTTACACAAACACACTCTTTTTCTCTCTAACTCTCACAAGAGTTCTTGTCTTTGCTAGCACAAATAAAGAATTTCAGCCATCTCCTAGTGAGGTTTCATCCTTCTATCTTCGTGTGGACTTTTATTAGAGACGGTCTATGTTGATCGTTGTGGTTTATGACAACCCAACACGGAAAAAATTAAAGAACAAAGGAGATCGTTGGAAAGGTATGTAAACATCTTACATTTCATGTTTTTGTTTTCCATATCTGTATGCATGAGTAAATGTAGTTTTTAAGGTTCCACTTTATTTTACGTTGTGTATATTTGATATATATTATGTATAATATGCAAGATCAGAACCTTACAGTGGTATTAGAGCCATCTTGTGCCTTGTTAGATGTAGAATACATGACATATGAAAATTGTTTTCATGGTAGTGACAACTTAGAGTCTAGTAATGTTTTGTTTTAAATTTAATTATGAAAAATGATTTTCACAATTTTCTTTCACCAATCTATTCATAAGATGTATGTGAATGATTTCGTATGATTGAAAATATTTTTTTAATGTGATTAAAATATTTAATTTGAAATTTACAAGAACATGCATGAAATTTGTTTTTCTGTTAGGCATGTGATGTCTATTGGCTAAATTGATGAGGTTACACATGATTTTTGTGGAATTTGATTCTACAAAAATTATTGGAACATATTTAGGATTTTTTAATACCTCTGTATTTTTTTTAATTATTAAAAGTGTTTTAATAATTTTATCAAACAATTTTTATATCTGGACAGTTTTCCAGAAATTGTAGGATCTGTTTTGTTTGACATTTTTGTATGTCTATATTTTGGTTCCAAAACCTTAAAAATATTTTTATGTGATAAAAATGTGTTAATTTGATGTTTGATGCATGCCTAAATGATTTTGCTTGAAATTTGATTTCCAAAAAAAGAAGAAGTCATATTTGTCATTTTTGGTGTCTTATCGGTGTTTCAATGATCATAATAATTTTTATGTGATTCCTAAATTATTTTGATCACCATGAAATGACCTAGAGATGCTTGGAATGATGATTTTATGTTCTGGAAATTTCAAGAAATTATAGAAATTAATTTTGAATTAATTTTAGTAGAGCAATAGATTTTTTAGTAAGACTAGAAAAATTGGGACATATGACAAAATTGAAGTTGTTTAATTTTGCACATCAAATAATTTTTTTAAAGGTAAATTAATTATGAATTAATTTGTGGAATTAGATATTCATTTTAATTAGATTAATATTAATTCTAAATGAAATAACAAACTTTAGCACCCCACTCTCGCGCGACCCGAACCTGACATCGACGGTGATATCCAAGTCCGTGCCCCGCGAGAGTGGCGAACTAAAACACTCATTCAGTAGTCGGTACCTTTTTTTTAACAATATAAGCGGAATTCAATCATTCAATCATATACAATTCCATTATACACAATTTTCAATAGCCATTTGGGTCTATTAACCAAAT
>JANIJH010031469.1:0-28758 GCA_024520975.1 Erythroxylum areolatum | reverse complement strand
TAGTGCATACCCAGAGGGCTCTCCTACCCCTAAAACGCGATTACTGGTTAATGTGCCCAGAAATGGGACAGTACTGATGCCCAGTCACAACCCTGAAATGAAATGAAAATGTTATGCATTAAGTATCTGATTGTGCTGTAAATTGTATGAAAGGCGAAACGCCTTATAAATGTGAAATTGAATGTATGTGATCTTCTAAATGTGCAACTATTTGATATGATGCGAACTATGTGTATATGCATGAATTGGGTGAACCATCGATGATGGTTTCTTATTGAGTTCGCAAACTCACCCAACATTGCAATTTTTCCTTTCAGGGCAGTTATAGTAGACTCCTAGCTCCAGTTAACGAGACTTTTCCTGCTGTGTGAACGCGGGCAAAAGAAGTATGGCTCACAGGTCGGTCAGCTGGGATCTTTTGGGGATGACCTAGTTAGGAGTTATTTTAGTTCCTTTTTGGATTTGTACAGTATGTAGTCATGACTGAATAGTGTATTAATGGTTTTTAAGAAATGAAATGAGAAGTTTTTCGGTTTTTAAAAATTCGGTGAAATTTGCCATTACAGTTTTATTTTATTGATGCCATGTGGATTATAGAAATGATCGAATCGTAGTGCTCCCTTATCGTAAGTTATGTATCGGAATGACCTACGGGCGTTCCGGTGCGTACCTTACGGTAAGGGGGCGCTACACCATATTTATGATATATGTCAATAAATACATTTAAATATGATGGCTAACTATTGATAAACTATAACCCAATATAAGAAAACTACAAGGTATATGAATTTTGCAAAAAGAACCATTCCCTTAAAGTATTTTTCTAATTAGCATGGATGATGGTATCATACGAGAGTTCTTGATGTATGACAATGCTGATAACATATGATCTACATTGGTAGCACACTTTGGTAGAATTTTAATAATTAAGTTAGGGACATTTGTTATTAAGTATGAAACTTGTAAGAAAATTCTAGATCATATATAAGTTATAAATGAAAAAAATGAATATAATTTTAAATTTAATTGCCTTTTGTTGTCGTACACTTAAAACATTAGAAGGATAATAATTTCCTTGATTAAAAGAAGAAAATAGAAATTTTTAAGAAATTTAATTTAATATGTAAGTGAGTTTTCTATCTGTTTGTAAACATTAATATATATGATGGCTAACTATTGATAAACTATAACCCAATATAAGAAAACTACAAGGTATATGAATTTTACAAAAAGAACCATTCCCTTACAGTATTTTTCTAATTAGCATGGATGATGGTATCATACGAGAGTTCTTGATGTATGACAATGCCGATAACATATGATCTACATTGGTAGCACACTTTGGTAAGAAAATTCTAGATCATATATAAGTTATAAATGAAAAAAATGAATATGATTTTAAATTTAATTGCCTTTTGTTGTCGTACACTTAAAACATTAGATGGATAATTATCAATGTCTTTAACCTAAAAGTTTAAGGTTCATTCCTTTCAGTCTTCCTATCTTCCTATAAGTTAGGTAGGTGTCAACTCCACTATCTTCAATCATTTTTATTTTTTCACCTTAAATAGATTCTAAATTAATCATGGCATAATAATGATACCCTACTTCTCTTTTACTTAGAAAATGTGGATATTACATCTTAATCTTCCTTTTGTATCATACATAGTTTGAATAAGATGTATCGTGTTAGTAATACTTCTGTTTATTGATTAGAGTATATATTAATTATGAATTACATAATAAGGAAGAGCAACAATTATGTTTATTAACAATGTTGTTGGATCGTTTAAAGGAGAACCTAAATATATATGTTTATTTTAGTATAATTTGAATACTTACCATCAATTCTTTGTCTCTTTATTTGGAGACTACATTTTATAGAGTTCAAATATATATTATAAACAGAAAAATCAAATAACATTAACAATTCAATCATTTAACATTTCTTGAATGTTTCGAACACTAAAAATAGAAGCCTTAAAGCATTCGTGGAAAGCTAATTCATTCCCTATCAAAACAGAACACTTAAAACATTAGAGGATTTTCATCAAACACCTTATAGGCAACCAAAATTCAACCCAAACTATCAACAAAAATTTTGTCTTTTCCCTTTCTCACAAACATTAACACATTAAAACAACCATTCAACCATTAACATTCTCAATACATGCAAACAACTTAAGAACTCACCCTAAAACTGATGATCAACATAACATTTAACAACAACAATGAAAGAAGGAAAAAAAAAAACAAGAACAAATCCAAGAACTACTTACCAACTCGAGTACAATTACAGGGAGATGATGGAGGACAACGCCAAGATAACAAGATGAAAGAAGATGAATGGGCGAAGAGAAGACAAAGGGAAGAAAAATTGCATTGGAGAGAGTAAAGGTCGAAAGAATTCAGGAGGCCAGATGGGAGGGGTCGGCTTTGTTTCATTAATCAAATGTTAGGACGACGTCATTTGTCGTTGAACAAACGTCATCATCTCAACTTAATTTTTTTACAAGCAAAAACATTTGGTGATGAATTCACAATTCATCGCAAAATGTCCAACATTTGCCTACCAAAATAAAAATCATCACCAATACTATACTTTCTTTATATATTTTTAAATTTGATAAATTTTTATAAAATAACAAAAACATAACTCATGATTGAAATTATAGACAATAAATACAAATTTGTGAGACTACATAAAGTTATGAAATCATATATATTAAAAAAATTAATAAAAAGTATAAATGATAATATTTTTGAATAAATTTATTTTTACAGTTATACAATCCTTGTCGTTAAAATCATATAGTAATATTTGAAATGACTTATTAAAGTCATTTTGAATAATATTAAATTTTATTTTAAAAATATTTTATTTATATTTAATATTGATTTATATTTTCCACTATATTACAATCTATTTTTAATTAAATTACCATTATTATTATCATATATGGTAATTAATATAATGTTATATGAATGTATACATAATAATCGCAACTAGTATAATGATTTATGAAATATTACATTAGATATAAATTTTCTCATATCTTAATTATTTAATATATATTACTCTATTTATTAATAATTTTCTATTTGTTATATAAAAATTCCGTACTATAACATATAATTTATATATTATATATAATTATGTTATCCAAAGGTTAATCCAAATGGCAATAAAAAACCATTTGGCAATGGGTTTTTTAATCCTCACCAAATGTTTTATTTCTTCTAACTTAATTGAAAACGACATTGTTTATGTAAACGATGTCATTTTCTACTAGGTTATTAAAACAAAAATGATCCTCTCTTCATTTTTGTGTTAGTCATCAACATTCCTCTTCGTTCACAGTTAAATAAGCATTGTCCCCTCTCTTGTGCCCGTCTCGTGTGTTGTGGTCATCACCATCGAAGAAGCATCCTTATCTGTATACTGCGTAATCTAAAAATTGAAGGGTGAGGTCGAGAGAACAAACTGAAAAATAAAGGAAAAAACTAAATCAAAACATCAGATCATCGGGGCTGCGTAATCTATTTTTTTTAAACAACATTATTTTAATTATGTGATTAAACGATGTCGTTTTATTAATCTTCATTTATTGTGTTAATTTTGGCTGATGTGTATTAATAGTTAAGATTTTTGAAATACATGGTAAGTCACGTTAGCAAACTTATCAAAAACAATAACCTCGAGCTTGAATTGAAAAAATTTGAAAGTTTGAGCATTTTATGACTACTTTATAAATTTTCGACTAAAATTGAAAAAAACTGAAAGTTTGAAAATTTTATTGCTACTTTTTAAAGTTTGGGTTATAATTGAAATTTTGAAAAAAGTTTGGGCTTTTTTGGTAATTAACCCATTAAAAATATGAAAAATCATATAAATTTCAATTACAATTAACCTTAATTAAGATTATTAAGTTCACTTCACATTAAAAAACTATCTTCTAAATATTATTATTTTTAAGAATAGTATCACATTCAAAAATTCGTCAAAATTCTCCTAACAAATTATCATATTCTTTAACATAAACTTTTAGCAAAAAATTTACAATTCATCACCAAAACGTATAATTATCAACCTCTAGCAATGATTTCCATAAGCGTTGCTAAATATTATCATATTGGCGACGAATCTTTAAAATAGTTGCAAAAAGTCGCTCCTTCTGTGATGCTTCTCAATAATCGTGGCAAAATATATTTGTTTTTAGAACTTTATGTCACAATTGAGATAATCATCACAAAATGACAATATATTAGCAACGAACTACATTTTTCGTTGCTATTTATAGGTGGCATATGCAACGATTCCAGCTAATTGTCTCTAAATATATTGATTTACCATGACTTCTTGCAATGAAATTCCTATTCTTCATTAAAGGCTATCATATTGGCAATGAAATTCGATTACTATTGCAAAAATTTGCTCCTTTTGTGACGTTTTTGTTAATCGTCCTAAAATATATTCATTTCCCAATGCTTTTGTATAACATCACAAAATATTGGACTTTGGGCGACAAATGTTAAATTCGTCCCCAATAGATATCTTTTTGCGACATTTTCTAATTCATCGTGAAAGAAATTGTAATCAAAAGTCCCTTAAGTTATAGTGTTAATTTAGCAGCAAATGGACTCTTGATCAACAAAAAGTATGAAAGTGACATGCTTTAGTAAAGAAACAAGAGGGCTTGGTGAAACAACTTATGCACATCTTCAATAATTAAATAGTTGTGTAGTACTTAAATTTTAAAAGGATCATAATTATTCTAACACTAAAGTAGAGTTATACAATTATAATATGACAGTTGACAATTATAATGGTTAGCTATTATAAATATTTATCATTATGATAGTTGACAAAAAAACTAGTTAATGCAACAATCCCTTCTAATCAGGGACGAGAAAGAAAGTCCAACTTGATTCTGACCTAAGCCTTTTTTTACTTTAAATCTAGTTCAGATTTAGAATACCCAATTCGGCCCAGTCTGAATCTCAAAAGTTTCACATAAAATTATATTGTTTTGGGTGAATCAATATCTTTGACTTTTAACTTGAATGGGGTTTTGACTACCTAAGATCAATTAGGCTCGAGCTCTAATTATATTGGGTTTTAGGCTAGGCCCGTGCTTGAATATAGAAATTCATGCTTAGGCTTGATCTTGTCCATCACAATGCCAACCCTACTCTCAACATACATATTGGTTTGAATAAAATGATCACAAACTTGTCTAGATAAAATTTTGTAAGAATAAAGTACAATTCCTAATAAGTTGATATTTCAAATTGTTTACAAATAATTAATTGTTATTATCTCCTATTTGAATTAAAGTGTCCAAGAGACCTACATAGGCTCATACTAATTGCATTTCTCTTCCCTATGAATAAAAGACCCTCTTAACATTTGATGATTGAATATACATTCTTATCCCTAAAACATTTTAAGCACGAAATGCGCATATTCTATTTAATAAAAAGATGCCTAACAAGTGTTTGATAGATTTTTGCTGAGAATATAAGTTATAACTTTGTTACAATTATAGTACAATTTTAGTGCCTAGCTTAGATTAAGAAAACCCCTGTAACAACTGGTATCAAAATAAGGATGGAATCATTTATGTTGCAAAATAGTTTGTAGGTAAAATATGAAAATTATTCAAAAAAGACTTAATCGTTTAGAAGATAGCTTAGGTCCCATTTTGAAGGATGAAACAATGTAGATTAATACACGTCTATATAAGATTGAGGACTCTAACACTATGATCTATAAGTAGTGGGATGATCTTTCATACGAGGAGAATAAATGTGTTGTGGTATTGGAAGATACCTTAGCCAAATTGAGAAACAATGACACTTTATAGGGTGGCATAAATTAGTCTTGATTGAAGATCTTAGATTCAAAACATTTTAATGGTCCTTATGATTTAAGGCACTGAAAAAACTTTTTTGGAATATGCATTTTCATGTTGTTAAAGTTTCTAAAATGGATAATTGACATAATAAGAAACAAAGAACATCTAAGCATCATACTTAATTAGAAGAAACACATGAATCCACTCGTGAAGAAAGTTGAAGGCAACAACATATAAGAGTATTATTATTAGAATATCTAACAAAACATTTAGGAGGCTAATTTATAAGTGTGACAAAGCAACCCTAATCTTAGAAAAAATAGGAAACCAAAAGCAAGTAGGAATTAGGAAACAAAACAATGAAATTTTGACCCAAGAAATATGGTTACAATGGAAAATCCTAGTGATTTTTATCATACACAAAATTCCCTTTTTGGAAACATATTATAGTAGCGATTCTGACATATATGTAAAAATTTATGACCTCTCAAAGTTAGGATTCCCTTTAGGTGCGACTTCTTTCTTTCATCTTTGGTTTTCCCGATCCGCTTGCTCTAATAACCCGTGCATTAAATATTCCACCTCAATAAGTTCATGTTAACTAGCATGTATTTAATGGAAGACATCAAATTGTGATAAAGAGCCTAGATTAATGATCACTTGAGTATAAGAAAGCAACAAATTGGTGTATAAAAGTATTGATTCATAAATTGAAGGAATAATTCCTTCCTTACTATATGTCATTAGTCACTAACAAGTCATTAAGAAAGTTACGATAGGAGGGGATTATTAGTAATTATATAAAGGCATTCACTTTATTAATGTTGGATATTCAGAACATGTCAAAATATGATAAACTCTTCAAATTTTTGGCTAGATTGTAAACATGGACATAGATTAAGTTGCATCAACAAGATATTCAAGATTTTCCAAGTGGGATTATAATGATTGATTGGTTTGTTAATCTGCATCTAAACAAAGGTAAAGAGGTAATGGAGAACTTTAATCAATCCAAGTATAACGACAAGCATAAGAATGGAATGCAAACCTAATTTTGAGGGAAAATAAATGCACAATGACAAAGGAAAAGGAAAAGTGAACAGGAATATATCTTCCTCTAGTAGGAAGAAGAACAAGAAGATAACTGGATGTTTCATCTGCAATAGATTGTACTTTGCTTAAAAATGTATAAAATGAGAAAAGTTGAACATTATGATGTCTAAATATGAAACAAATGATGAGGAAACAATATTGGTGAACTTGTTACAAATATTGAACGCTTTGTTAAATAAGGTAAGTGTTGCCCATGCTTTCTTATTACTCTTAACACTTCAAATAAATGGTGTAGATATTATAGTGGTGGTTGAAATTGATGTTAGGCACACATTTATTATAGACAGACTAGTTCCCAAGTTTAAGTTGAATGTGAGAAAAAACATTAATAAATTGAGAATAATGAATATAAAAGCCATAGATGTTGCTAGAATGGCTTTCAATATGCCCATCAACATAGTAAGTAGGGCTACGAAGATCATTATAGTAGTCACATCATTGGATGACTTCAATGTAATCTTTGGTATAGACTTTCATCTTTAACATAAAGTAGTGGTATATCCATATTTAGATCAAATAATGTTTACAAAAAATCAAAACCCTTCTTTTATGAAATGTAGTAATTCTAGTAGAAAAGGAACTAATGGAAAATCTTCGGTAACCTCAATAATGGTAGTATAAAAAGGGTTAAAGCATAGAGCGAATATTTAACTTGTAGCCATGGTTCAAGTGAAGAAAACACTATCTTAAAAGTACCAAATATAATCACCCTATTGAATTCTTATGGATGTAATATTAATAGGGTTGCCTAAAGAACTACCTTTGAGAAGAGACAATTAATCATAAGATTGAATTGGAACCTAGTACTACTACTCCTACTTGTGTCCCATATTAGATGTCCCTACTAAAATTAAAGGAATTACAAAATTAATTAGGTGAATTATTAGAAATAGTGTATAGGCAACCTTCAAAATCTCTATAAAATGTTATGGTCCTTTTCCAAAAGAAGGACGATGAAGCCTTATTAATATGTGTTGATTATAGTGCATTAAACAAGGCCCCGAACAAGTACCTTATTTCATTGGTCTCAAAATTAATAGACAAGTTAAGCAAGGCTTCTATCTTCACAAAGTTGCATCTTCACTTAGGATATTGGCAAGTTAGAATTTTGGAAGGAGTTGAGCCAAAGATCACATGCATGACTCAAATATTATGCTTATCAATTTTTTTCAATGCCTTTTGGCTTAACTATTTCCTAAATAAATTATATGTTATATGAATTTCTAAATGAGTTTGTCATTATATATCTTAATGAAATTGTAACGTACAGAAATTATATGGAAGAAAATGTAGTTCATTTACAATAAGTGTTAGAATGCTTAAGAAAAAACTATTTATATATCAAGATTGAAAATTGCGAATTCATAAGGCTAGAAATTAAAATTTTGAGGCATACAGTAAGTAAAAATGAAGTTCAAATGGATTTGAAGAAGGTACATATCATTATGGAGTGGTGAACCCATAGAAAGGTTTTGCAATTTTGATCTTTTTCTTGCACTTATAAACTATTATGAGAAATTAATTCAAAACTATTCTTGCAATATTTCATCTATCATTAATTTGTTAAAAAAAGGAGAGGAAATGGTGATGGTTAGGCCATTTTGCAGCTATCTTCTAGAAGTTGAAGCAATATATGGCATTGAAACCTATGTTGATACTGCCGAACTTTGAACTACATTTTGAAGTTTATAGTGATCCCATAGATAAAGCTATTAGTGGTGTATTGATTTGGGAGAGAAATTTAGTAGCATTAGAGAGTAGGAAAATGAATGACGATGAGAAGTAGATGGTTATAGTTGTACATCATCTATGAATATAGCATGTGTACTTATTAGAACCAAAGTTTGCTTCAAGATATAGAATAAACCATCAGTTTAGCTTTCATCTTGGTAAATGATTCACTTGGAAGCATAAACCAAAGAAGTATAACTATATAATAGATTTCTTTAGTGGGAGGGGAAGTACTAGTTGCCAACTACAACCTACTGATAAGTGATTAACTGTTCACAATTTAACGTTAATATTTAGTTCATTTTTCTGGATTATTTGACTTTTTTATTATTTTTATTATTTAATTCATTCATATTTCATTTTTAAGTTGCAATAAGTAAAAGGAACAAATTTGGACAAGTTCAAGGCAATTTAGCGTTATTTTGATCAAGTTATGAAACTATAGGAAAAGTACACGATCAAGTACATAGCCATATACTTACCCTTATTCTTTATTATTTCTAAATTTTAAGAAACATAGCCATGTTTCATTCAAATGCAAGTTATTTTGAAGTTTTATAAAGTTACAAAGCTATGAACACGCTTGTGTTTGAGAAGTGCATGCTTATACACTTGTCTATATTCATATTTTAAGCCTGTGTTTATACATGTGTTTGCTCCAGGTGTTAAGGATCATATGATTTTTAAGTATAGAGCTAAGTACAAGGTTGAGTATTTGCTTGTGTTCCACCAAAACTCTAATTTTTTAACTTTAAAAGGAAAAATTAAAGGGCAAACAAAAAGATGAAAGCTTACGAAGCACAATTAGATGACCTAAAATTACCAAAAGAATAAAGAACAAGTAAAGAGATGTATCTAGATTGTATTTCCATCGAATAACGTAAATTTTGTGAAGATTAAAATGTATTTCATCATGCTTCCTTTGAATTTCTTTTTTAAAATTTTGATGATATGTCTTTCATTTTGAGGAACTAAATCTTTATGGTACTTAGACAAGATGAACCCTGGTATGGATAGTCTAGTGATTTTAATTTAATTTAATTTAATTATTCTTTAATCATTAAGATTCAATTATGTGTTTTTTATTTTTCTTGAATTACTATCGTAGATATGTTATTTCACATTTGATTTTATGCAATTAAGATTGAGAAATTCTTTTATGAATTTATCTAGAATAATTGAAAAGATTGGATGCAATTCTAAAGATAAGTTGATATAAATCTTCCAGATTAGGGTCAAAATTAATAGAGGAATTTATAAATCAATTAATGCAACTCAAAGGATTTTAATTAAAAATATATTTTTATTAATTAATCTTGGATTTGTTGTTAATAATAATGAGAAAGATAACAATATAATTTATTGGACCCCATTTTCGAAGTCCAACTCCGGAGTCATAAAACATGAGCGGATTATCTTGTAGGAGCCAACTCCTTGTGTAGTTGTAAACAGTGCGTACTATCGTAATCCCACATAATGCCTTTAGGTAGTCGTAAACATGAGAGAGTCCATAAAGGAGCTTTGTGCCATTAACGAGCAAGCGGGAGAAGCCTTTAATAAGTCAAAGTGCACTCGACATAAAAGAACTGACCACCACAAACCCACATAATCATGCATTTCACATCTTGTAAAAGTGTTGCCCAAAATGGCACATTTTCGAAACATGATTTCATATCCACAATATCTTTTTAGAAACCATTTTCACATTCATTCTATGACTCATCAACACAATTCACTTACAAAATATGTAGCAATTTCTCAATCATTCAAAGAAGCAATAAATGCAACATTTATAACACAATTAAGAACATTTAACTTTCTTGGTTTTAAAAATGTTCATGACTTATAAATTTCCAACAAAAACATGTAACACTTTCTCAAAGCACTTAAAGAGCAATAAATTCACATTTATAAAGTAGTTGAAAACATTAAATTCCATTTATTTGAAAGAAACATTAATGGCTTATTTACTCAATTATAAACATGAAACCCACCTTGAATTCCTTGCTTATAATTTGCTTAAGAACGCCTCTCCTCTTATTCCTCTTGCCCTTATTGAATTCCTTTAACAATAGCAAAATTCCATTTAATAGGAATTCAAATTGAAAACCCAAAGAACACATATTCACTAAAATTAATCCTAGAATACTTAAACCCATGCATTTCTTAAGCTTCATGGACTAAAACCCTTCCAAAAATCCAAATGATTGAAAATGAGCTTACCTTAAGTCTTCACCAATTAAAAAGATATTTGGCTCAAATGGAAGCTCTTATCCTCCTCTTTCTCTTTCTCTTATTAAACAGAAATGATGAAAGCTAACTCAAACTTCTTTTTTTATCAAAAATCGAGACCTCTGTTTTTCTCTTCTCTTATTTTTATTTTTCACTCTTCTCTACCTTCAATTCACATTTCTTCTTCTTCTAATAATAAAACTACACTTTTCCTCTTCCCATTCTACCCCTAATGAAAAGTCCACTTTACCCTTCCTTTCATGCTTTATGATCTTAAATGCCTAAGTGTTACGTCAAAATTGCCCTCATGTATTCTTACTACTTTTAATTCAACAACCCAATGAAATAAATCGTACTAACATAGGCATAAGTAATTAAACTCCAAAAATTATTCTACCAAAACCTCATAATTTATTTAAATCATGCTTAACTAAAGAAAAAAATTTCAGGGGCCAACATCTCTCCCCTTCTTAAAAGAATTTTTTTCCCCGAAATTCTTACCTGATTCATTGAAGGGGTTTGAATACTTCTCCTTTATAGCTTCTAGGGGCTCCCACGTGGCCTCTTCTACATAATGGTTTCTCCACATAACTTTAACTAGCTGAACTATCTTGTTCCTGAGGACCTTTTCCTTATTGTCTAAAATCTCTATTAGAGTCTCCTCATAAATTAAATCATCTCTGAACTGAACCTTAGTGATCTGAATAATGTGAGAGAGATCTAATCTACTCCTCCTCAACTTAGAAACGTGAAAGACATCATGTATCTTAACAATTCTAGTGGTAGCGTCAACCTGTAGGCTAGTGGTCCAATCCTCTCAAAAATCTTATAGGGACCTACATATCTTGGGCTCAACTTGCCCTTCTTGCCAAACCTAATGACTCCTTTCTAAGGAGATATCTTAGAAAGACTTTTTCACTAACTTCATACTCTATTTCCTCTCGGTGTGTATCAGTACAGCTTCTCATTCTATTCTGAGCTACTTTAAGCCTCTACTTAACTAAATTGACCTTGTCAACTATCATCTGGAGTAACTCCGGTCTGATCAATTTCCTTTCTCCTTCTTCATCCCAACATATAGGAGTTCTACACCTTCTTCTATACATTGCTTCATAAGGAGTCATCTGAATGCTTGAGTGGTATGAATTATTGTAAGCAAATTTAACTAATGATAAATGCTCGTCCCAAGCTCCTTTGAAATCCATCACATATGTCCTGAGCATTCCCTCAAGAGTTCGAATGGTCCTCTCAGATTGGCCATCTGTTTGAGGACAAAAAGCAATTCTAAAATGTAACTTGGTCCCCAGAGCTTCTTGCAAACTTTCCCAAAATCTCGAAGTGAAATGAAGATCTCTATTAGAAACTATAGAATCTGGAAACCCATGTAATCTCACTATCTCATCTATATACTTCTTTGCTAGCACATACAGAGGATCAGTCTATTTAATTGCTAGAAAATGGGCTGACTTCATTAAACGATAAAGAATAACCTATATAGCATTATGCTTCCTACTAGTCTTGGGCAAACCCATCAAAAAATCCATAGTCTCCATAGTCACCCTTTGCCACTTCCACTTAGGAATGGACAATGGCCTTAACTTACCTGAAGGTACTTGGTGTTCAGCCTTGACTTGCTGAGATACTAGACACTTACTTGCATATTCTGCTACACCCTTCTTTATACCTTTCCACCCGAAATTCTCTCTCTAATCTATGTACATCCTAATACTACCTGGGTGCATGGCATAAGGCGCATTGTGTGCCTCGTCGAGTATCTCATCCTTTACTTCCTTGACATTCATAATATAAAGTTTGTTTTCTATAACCATAAGTCCATCATCCCTCACTACCACTTTAGATTTCTTACCATTTTGCATCTTGTGCTTGCAACTCCCTAACTTTCTCCCTGAGTATTGGTCTCACTCTGAAATTAGCAATAATACAATCTGGTATCTCCTGTTTTAAACTTATTCTAAGCTTTGCCATCTTTGTCAACAACGAAAGATAAACAGTCTAAACATGGGCTATGGAGGATTTCCTACTTAAGGCATCTGCCACTACATGGCTTTCCTGGATGGTATTCAATCAACAAATCATAATCCTTGAGCAACTCTAATCACCTTCTTTGTCTCAAATTCAACTCTTTCTGGCTCAGTAAGTACTTGAGACTTTTATGATCTATAAAGAACTTCGTCTGAACTTCATACAAAAAATGTCTCTAAATTTTGAAGGCAAAGATTACTACTGCTAATTCCAGATCATAAGTTAGATAATTCAACTCATAAGGCTTCAGTTGCTGCAAAGCATAAGCTATCACCTTGTCTCCTTGCATCAACACACATCCCAAACCCTTCCTTGAAGCATCACCGTACACTGTATAACCCTCATCTCCTATAGGAAAGGTCATAATTGGAGCACTTGTCAATATATGCTTAAGCTCCTCAAAGCTCTTCTGACATTCATCACTCCATATGAACTTTTGATTCTTCCTCAATAAACTAGTCAGTGGAGTAGCTATCATAGAAAATCCTTCCACAAGCCTCCTATAATATCCTACCAGACCTTAAAAACTCCTTACTTTTGTCATTGTCTTTGGTACATGTCATTTCATTACTGCTTTAATTTTCCTCGGATCAACATATACCCCATCCTTGGAAATTACATGCCCAAGGAATATCACCACATGAAGCCAAAATTCATATTTGCTAAATTTGGTATAAAGCTCCTTCCCCCTCAATGTTTGCAACACTATTTTGACATGTTCCTTATGTTCCTCTTCACTCTGAGAATAAACCAGAATGTCATCAATAAACACTATGATGAATTGATCCAAATACTCCCTTAAGACCCTATTCATGAGGTCCATGAATGCAACTAGAGCATTTTTCAATCTAAATGGCATGAATAGGAACTTATAATGCCCATAACGAGTCCTAAAGGTCGTCTTATTCACATCAGATTCCCTAATCTTGAGCTAGTGATGACCTGACCTAAGATCAATTTTAGAAAAGGCCCTTGCTCCCTGCAACTGGTCGAAGAGATCATTAATTCGTGGTAGCGGATACTTATTCTTAATAGTTACCTTATTGACTCTCTGATAGTCAATACATATATGCTATGTTCCATCCTTCTTTTTAACAAATAGAACTAGCTCTCCCTATGGTGATGAACTTGGCCTTATATACCCCTTCCTTAATAGTTCTTCCAACTATTCCTTAAGCTCCTTCAACTCAACTGGAGCCATCTTATATGGTAGTATGGAAATAGGTGCAGTATTTAGGATCAAATCGATGGCAAACTTGATTTCTCTCGCTGGAGGCAACCCAGGTAAATTTTCTAGAAACACATATGGAAATTCCCTTATAATTGGAACGTCTTCCAACTTCCCTTCATTCATATCAGTGTCCACAACGTGTGCTAAGTCACACCCTTTTTTCATCATCCTATCAGCTAGTAAAGCTGAAATAATTCTTGGTGATGGTGTTCTCGTATCTCCTCTGAAGATCACCTTCTCACCCATGCCAAGATCAAATTCTACCTCTTTGAGGTCACATCCAAACTTTGTATGATATTTCTCCATAATATCCATCCCGAGTATAACATATAACCCATTTAGGTCTAGAGGCAGTAAATCCACTACCAGTCTAGCACTCTTAATAATGAGTTCACAACCTCTACATACATGACTAATTATCACATTCCTCCCTAGAGGAGTATTAACAATCAAAGGACTATCGAATGGCACCAAATTCACACCATGTAATATCAAGCTTGCAGAAACAAAAGAATGCATGGAACCAGAATCAATCAGTAAATACACTTCTGAATTTAATAAATAAGCATACCTATAACAACTTCAGGCATGACAGCAACTTCCTCTCTAGTCATAGCAAACACCTTGGCTTGTGTCTGACCCCTTGGCCTTCCTGGAGGAATAACCTTTCTGCCGCTCCAGAACTGCCCACCTCAGTGACTGGCCTAATTCTCACTATTTCAGCTCTCCTTAGGGCTTACAACCGTGACCCCTCTTGTCTCGGTATCTAGGGACAATCCCTGATCATGTGTCCCTTCTCCTTGCATCAGAAACATGCTCTGAGTAACTTGAAGCACTCTCCTATGTGAAACTTCCCACAATGCTCACATTGGGGGTTTGTGTACCTGCTCCCCTCCATCCTTCTATTGCCCCTTGCAGTTGAGGCTTGCACTAAAACTACCTTTGCTTGCTTGCTCTTAGTACAGCCATTACTTCCCACCTCACTCTGTATGTGGAAACTGTTTATACTCCTCTCAAGAATTGGAGCATTCATTCCCTTCTTAGAAGACTGTTCTCAATTCTTTCTCTTCCTACTCACTTCATTCTTTATGTTCTCCAATTTTTAGCCTAGAATGTAGCATCTACCAACTGCTAGTAATTACAGAACTTGTGGATTAAGACTTTCTCCTTGATCCCAAGATGAAGACCTCCCTCAAACTTGCAGCACTTATCCTCCTCATTCGCAACAATGTTAGCCACATACCGTGAAAGCTGGGTGAACTTCAACTCATACTCACTCACACTCGTATCTCTCTGTGTGAGATTCAAAAACTCCTTGACCTTCTCTTGGATATAGACCATCAAGAGGTACTTCTTCTTGAAAACTTCTACAAAGTCTCTCTACAATAATACCGAAGGTATGACCTGACTGTAGGGCACTGATTCCCCCTATGAAGTGCGTCCCCTGTAGCAAGCTCACTGTATAATCTAGCTTCTCCTCATCGGAGCACTTCATCTAAAGTAAGACCCTTTCTATCCTCTTCAACTAGGCTTTAGCCTCTTCAAGATTGGTAGTCCCATTAAAATATGTAGCCCCATACTTGCGAAGCTTATCATACTGTCCACTCCTCTCCATTGGATCTTGCACCAGAACTTATGACCTTTGACCCATGGCATACGTGAAAGCCTGAGCAAAGGCTTGAAAAATGTGAATCCATAGTAGGCATAGGAGGAGGAGGCAGTGGCTTTTCATGTTGCATACTAGATGCTTAAGAATCATAAGCAAAATATGTCCCCACATCTTGTGGGACATAAGATTCATCCGTGCTCCCCTGGCGAGAGCAAAATCAAGTCATGACTCTTCAAGTTCTCTTTCGAGGCGGCATAATCACTCCTTCAATTCAAACCATTTAAAATCTTTTAGTTCATGTTTCATGTAAACAACTTCAAATCATGTCAAACAATTCAAATCATATGAAACAATGCAAAACCCATGCATGTTGTTCATTTAAAACAATGCGTGTGGTTCATTCAAAATAATGCATATTCATTTTGTAATTTAAAGCTACCCATTCCATACCAAGGATACCCCTAAACCTAATCGCTCTGATACCATAGGTTGTTAGACCCTATTTCTAGAGTCCAACTCTGGAGTCATAAAACATGAGCGTATTATCTTGTAGGGTTATTTCCATGGAATCTCCTTAGCCAACTCCAGTTCATCTTCATTCTCATAACATCACAAAAGTTTCATATTTGATCAATGGATATATGTTAATCCATTCATATGTTTATATCCTCAAACATCACCCTAACATATCGCTCATTTTTATTTTCTCTACTAAGTACATTTCAAGCCTAAAAGTATTATAGGAAAGCATCGATGAGCCCACAATTTATAACTGTACCTGTTTTGGGACAATAGGCCTAACTTTCACTAGAGATGTTAGATTAAGGTCATTCTGTGATGGTTTCGAAGGCGACTTCGAGATCTGCAACTTTCATGAAGAGTAGAAGAGAGAAATTGCCATCTAGAGGGTTAAAATCATGAATTTACAATATGTTAAATGGACGTAAACCTCCACCTAACAACCATACACAGCCTCTAGGGTGTTTTTCAGACCCATGAAGGTCCGTTTAATGGACCTAATGTCCGTTTAATGGACATAAACTGAGCTACGGGCATTTTCAGACCTGAGAAGGTCCGTTTAGCGGACCTAACGTCTGTCTAACAGAAATAGGTGAAACATAAGGCCCTCCAAAGCATTCCCAACGGTTCCTACATATATTATAACATCAATTTCACTCATAATCTTCCCAAATTCAACTCTTCTAGTGCAATATCACTTCATATCAATTCAAACAACAAGTTTATTTCATTAAACTCTTAGATCTCAACTCAATTGATTCATCACATACAACTACTTTCCATTGTTCATACATTCCTATCCTTTTTCATAACATATCTCTCAACTCCAATATCCAAAAATTTCACACTCTATATCATTGAAAAGCTAGAAAGATAAGCTACAACTTCCAAGAAGTGTCTAATTAAACCTAGATTAATGTAGTTTTTTCCCTAAAATTAGAACACAAATTTTACCCTTATGAAAGCTTGAAAATGCAATGTACAAACTTTGGGAGTCATAAGCAAAAACATAATTATATTTCATTATCATCAAAAGATAAGAGTTTACAAAGCTTTAATGGGCATTTCGAGCCATAATACATCATTTCACAAAATCCAAAAGATTTTTGAAATGCAATTAACAACTTATGTTTACAAAATCTAGCTTAAAGTACAAAAGTATGCAAATTCGGTGTGATGTCGTGACTCTTGAATACTTGAACTCTTGCTCATCACCTTAATATGGGAAGGAGAATGGGGGTGAGCTTAAAAACTCGTGGATAACAATTTTATAATCGAAAATAAGAAAAACCATTGAAATACTCAATGTCATAATCACTTTGCATAAAAATCCATGAAACACATAGTTCCCAAATTCTCACATTATCAAGCTATTCATGAGCAACGTAAGTCATGCATCATCGAACTTGTCAACACATTCTAAACATACAATCACATTAGAAATGGTTTGGGTAGGTCAGTAAACAGAACGTACTAACACATTCCCACAAAATAGTCTTGTGTAGTCGTAAACAAAACATACTATCACAATCCCACATAATGATTTTGCGTAGTCGTAAACATGAGGAAGTCCATGAAGGATCTCCGTGCCACTAGCGAGCAAGTGGGAGAAGGCTTTAATAACTCAAAGTGCACTTGACATAACAGAACCACCACAAGCCCACATAATCATGCATTTTACATCTTGTAAATATGTTGCCTAAAATTGCACATTTTTGAAATATGATTTCATATCCACAATATCTTTTCAAAAATCATTTTCACATTCATTCCATAAATCATCAACACAATTCACATACCAAACATGTAGCTATTTATAAATCATTCAAAGAAGTAATAAATGCAACATTTATAACACAATTGAGAACATTTAATTTTCTTAAATTTAAAAATGTTCATGGCTCATAAATTTCCACCATAAACATGTAACACTTTCTCAAAGCATTTAAAGAGCAATAAATTCACATGTATAAAGTAGTTGAAAACATTAAATTTCATTTATTTGAAAGAAACATTAATGACTTATTTACTCAATTATAAACATTAATGACTTATTTACTCAATTCATTTATTTGCTTAAGAATGCCTCTCCTCTTGTTCCTCTTTCCCTTCTTGAATTCCTTTAACAATAGCAAATTTTCATTTAATAGAAATTCATATTGAAAACCCAAAGAACACATATTCACTAAAATTGATCCTAGAATACTTAAACCATTCATTTCTTAAGCTTTATAAGCCAAAACCCTTCCAAATATCCAAATTATTGAAAATGAGCTTACCTTGATTCTTCAACAAATAAAAAGATATTTGGTTCAAATGGAAACTCTTATCTTCCTCTTTCTCTTTCTCTTCTTGAACAACCTCAAATTCCCTCTTGAAGGCTAAGAAATGATAAAACCTAACTCAAACTTCTTCTTTTTTTTCCAAAAACCGAAACCTCTCTTTCTCTCCTCTTATTTTCGTTTTTCACTCTTCTCTCCCTTCAATTCACGTTTCTTCTTCCTTTAACAACAAGACTACACTTTTCCTCTTCCCATTCTACCCCTAATGAATGCTAAAAGTCCATTTTACCCTTCCTCTCATGCTTTATGATCTTAAATGCTTAAGTGATAGCATTTGGAATAAAATTATAAAGAAAATTTTATCTTTTATTTAAAAGATTTTTCTTTAAGATGCAAATATGGAAAGGCCCATTTAGAACCTTAAATAAGGTTACCCAAATTATGAGATGCAATCTTAGTTCAAATTTTATAATGAAATTTGATAAAATAATATATTAATGTCAGAAGAATTTTATCCACAAAAATTCAAGAATTTAATTCTCTTATAAATCCCTAAGTTTTATGTGTGAGAGAGAGAGGGTAAATGAAATTCAGTTATGCTTGAGAACTTCACATGAAACCTTTAACTTCCCTATATCTATAAGAAACTAAAAAGAATTCATATATCCACGTTGAATCCTTAATTTTGGTCTACAACTTCATCAAGGAGAGATTGAATGAATTACTTAAAAAGGACCATATATTTAAAGGTAGACTATGTTGGGAAATTAAGACAGGATCTGATCTCGATCATTATGGAATAATTACAAAAAAAATTTGTATTTTGATTTCTTGAAAACTAAGATCTCTTTAATTGTACAAAATGATTAACATATAGAGCATAATAGAGCATAAATCTTAATTCGTACCTTATTATGAAGCATGCTTATATTCTTGTCATATCCCTCGAATCATTTTCAAAACCTCAATCTCAATCACTGTAGCCATACAAGTGTCTAACTTCTGATGATATCTACAAAATAAGTTGAGAGAACTCCGTAACTCTTACAAAGAGGGTTAAACAGGAATTGCTAGCTCCATTAGAGTTTAAGCCTATTGATAATAAGTTTTGGACATTTTAGTAATTTAATTGAAAATAAATTATAATTCTAATTAAGCTTTAATTAGAATTAAAAATAATTCTAATTAACTTTCAATTATGACCAAATAAGTTCTAATATCTCATACTGATCCTTATTTATTAAATATCTCATATTTAATCATAAAGTTTCATAAATTTTACAATCAAGCCAACTTAATTAAAATATCTTTGCTCTCTTCGATTCGTTCTTTATATGAGACCCATTAGGTTTCAAGATATGATGGCAATGATTATAAATTATAATTATAATTCATAATTAGAATTATATAAATTGAAACTCTTTTTAATTTACCTTTAATCCTATAATTAAATAATTTATAATCATAGATCAAGATTATGTCTAATAACACATCATGACCACGAAAATACTTAGGAAATTTAAAATGTTTTGACTAACCTTTCCGTGCATAAGTTTTTCATATAATTCAATCTTTTCATCATACAGTATTTTGATTAAACATAGGATATGGAATTAATGCCAACTCTATTTTGAGTCCAATCATATTAGTTCTCAATCATTAGTTGTTAATCAATAACAACAAAACATTCTCCCTAATTATTTTAGAGTGATGAATCATATCTTGATCACTCAACTACCTCTATACAGTTCAGGCTACATCTAATAACTATCAATTGAATGACCTATGATTAAAATAGGCCATAAGTAGTATCAAAACATAGCAATCTCTATACAAAATAACTTTGGAGACCTCAAGTCAAAGGATTACTTATACAATTATCACAATGAGAATTTTCATAGACATATAAGCAATGTTCCAAATGGATTTCTCATATCGGGTTAGTTCAGTGAACTTGTTCTCTAACAAATACCCACACATTTGTTTAAATATCTTCATACTTTAGTCTATAAGATTGACTAGTTCCTTCATAAAGAAAAACAAAATGGGTGCCAGTCTTTTTACATTCTATTAATATCCAGTCTTAATAAAACAATGACCAAGAACAATTTAGGGATAATACATAAATGTAATATAAATCTCATAATTATAATCTTATCATAATTTCGTTTGCAATGTATAATTATCCCATGGACTTTATTATATATATCTAAACATGTACAAGATAAAGAATGCATTTAAATAATTTTGTTACCAAACTACAACCTATCGATTGGCTGTGCAGTATAACCCAACAATCTCCCACTTACACTAAGCCAATTGTTTAAGCATCTTTTATAATATCAGCATATGAAGATTTTGCTATTGTTGGAAAATGAGAGAATTCCAAAAGATTCTCTATAGTGAGCATTTGCTTAAATTTTACAACTTTCATTGTAAGTGTCATCATAATTAAGAAAATTTGCCTAAATACATCCTTGAATCTTTGATGAAACCTTAGCTCCTTTTACATGCCTAATGGATCTAATGTTATACAGTACATTACTATCTTGAAGAAGTCAAGGAACTATATCAAGTTCACTAAAGAACTTATTGATTCAAATAATCATTTCACTAAATGAAAAATGTAGTATAGCTTAATTAGCAACCTTTACTACATTGGAACCTTTCCAATCCTGAAACTTCTAAAGTTATATCCTTATCATCTTGAACTCAAATATTAACTCATACATACAATAATGGATATCTTTAATACTTCACAAGTATCAGATATCTCAAATACTAAACATCTTTAGTACATTAACTATATAATTGGACTTAGAATAGGTAAACAAATTCCAATCTATCTCTATAGATTTAATTCCCAAACTTAAGTTGTTACTTTTTCATATCCAACAAGAGTTGTTTTTGGACAATTATATTTTCAACAATTAAAATTAGAATTATTGTTCCTTGTGAGTAATATGTCTCTTCATACTACCATTAAAGAGGATAACTATGCTCTCACTAACCTTCTTATAGAAATGATAAATTCATAATCATCTAAAAATAAACTATTTGAATTAATAATGAAAGTGGATCTTTCAACGTCTCATAGCCTTTCAATTATACATCAAATGTATCAACAAAGGCACTAGTTCTAATTTGATGTACTATAATGGAAATTGAACTTTTTAAATTTCATCTTACTACCACTACTTATCTTGAGAACTATTCTTCTATAAGTATACATTGAAACAAAAAATTTGTTTAATAGGTCTGTAAGATCATATCCAGCCTTTTGGATATCTTATAAACTTTTATTATCTAACTTAGTTCTAAACTTAATGGACAATGTATGCTTCAACCAAGCATCACATCCTTAAATCATTAACTTTGACTCTTTCAAAGACTTAGCATTTCATATCCAATATGAAATATTACTAATTAATTTAATTGGAACTATTAAAGTTAAGTCATTGTACTAGGCATAGCTATAGAAGAAATAATATTACATCATACAATATTTCATATTGTATTTTCCTCCTTGCATAAATTCATACTCTTGTGGAATTTTATTGTGAAGGTAACTGAAAATTTAAACTTATCAAGTCAATCGCATCAAAGTGCTATAACATCCTCAGTGCTTAATTTTTACTTAGAATTAAACTATTCGAACTTTTCAAAATTTTAAATCAACTTTCCATTAATACATATGACTATATCACTTAAAATCGTTAGAAATCTAATGACATATAAGTATTATCCATTTATGAATTGTTATTCCATCCAATACATCACATGTGTAAAATTTAACAATTCAATACCTTCATCATTTGTTCACCAAAGTTTGATTTAGTTATTCTTCAACTTGACAAGTTTCATACGATTCATAAACAAAAGGATACATATGTCCTATTATGTAACTTTATGATTATCCTTATGTTGATTTAGCCAACATGGCATAAAAGGACAGTCTCGATTATCCAACTTTGTATTCTTGCCATTTATCTTAAAGATAAGTCTCCTTTGATCCAACACATATAAACTATTTGTATAAAATTGGATCAACCAATTTTACTTAACAATATATTTTTTATCATGCTTTGAATATTATAACAATGTTGAATCTAAATTCACTACTAAATACTCATAAGCATAAACTAGAAATACATATGATGACTATCATATCTTTTATAGGCAAGAAAAGTACTGTAATTTTTCTTCTTCTAATGATAACTATTATCATTCTATAGAAAATTCCTTTAATTGTAGTCCACAATCATAATTATAGTAGGCTAAATTAAGTGGAACAATTCTAACAAGGTACTATACCTTTCAACTCTACTCTATGCGGCCTCCTACATCTTACTATCTTGGTGTTAACATATATCTTTCAAGTTGTCATCAAAGTTTCTATGGTACTAGTCAATGCAAAATGTTAATACATTTTGTCATCTATATGATTTTGACATATCTCTAAAGCTTTGTCATCGAATCTTTGATAGGGATTTTAGCAAAATAACATAATGGACACGCAATTTTCTATTCTAACTCTGAGAACTCTTCTCACTCATAATCATATGTCCAAGAAATTTGGTTCACTAACTTAGTATTAACTATACTAAATAAGGTAAATTCTACTTAGAATAGAATATAAATGTAAGAAAAGCAAGAAATTAATTATATGCCATGACTACTAAATGAGATTAAGACTTTAATAATGTATTTAGTTACTCTCACTAATTTGTTTGAAATAATAGCCCTCATTACTATTCATAAAGATTACTCTAATCTTTTTAGTGAGCTAGGACCCATTTAAATATAGTTGATTTTGAGTTTACTCAAGAAACTAACTAAACTTAAATTAGGTAAATAACAACTTCATCAATAACATCTTATGCGACTCCTAGATCAATCAGGTAACAACTCTTACCAAAACATATCTTATATATTATTCTTAACATTGTCTCTAAATTCATGTGATCATGAGTTTGTTCATCCAAATCGTACAAATTTAGTTAAGTAGAGCTCATTGTCATAAGCTTAAACATATTTACGTTAAAACGGCCTTGAGTTTGCTCAACAAGCCTAACAATAAACATAACTTTAATTGAATTATTCTTATAATAATGGAAGGCAATAATCACATTCTCAACGTATACTTAATATTTTAATGAGGGATTTAATTTTATTCATCTCATCAAACACAAAATTGCATGTAAAATATTACATTATATATATATCAAATATATAAAGCATACAACTTATGCACACATAATCCAATTATCTACATAATATCAAGCTTCGTTTGATTCAAGTTAGTAATCTTCATAATCTAAAATAATATTTCCAACTCTTTGAAAAATTTAAATTAGATGAAACTCAGTAATTGAATTAAATTCTTATTCAAATAGAAATTTAATTTGATTTGAAAACAATTTTCAAATCCAACTGAAAACTATTTTCAATTGTCTTGACTGCTTTAGCAAAATTTAATTGACAAGAATTTTCAATAAATTATGCTTTACTTATTATAATTTAAAAACTTCATTTTAAAAATTACACAAGACACATTCTAATTCAATTACAAAACTATTTCTAATTAGAACTTATTATTTCTAATATCATTAGAAACTACTTTTCCTTAATTAGAAAAATATTCTCTAATTTTAAAAGAAAACTATTTTCAAATTAAATAAAAACTTTTAAAAATATAATTAAGAAAGTTATTTATATTATTTATTTAGATATTGGTTTCTTAGTAAATTAGAAAATCTTTCCTTAATTTAGAAAGCTATTTTCCAAATATTAAAGAAAGCAGATTTTTCTTAATTAATAATTGAAAATTCCTTTCAAAATGTATTCAAGAAACTATCTTTTCTAATAAATAAAGAAATTTATTATTTATAAATAAAGAAACAATTTCTAAATAGATAAATAATAATTATATAAACAAATAAATCATATATTTAATTTATTTCAATCAAATTGAAATAAATTTAATTAAGAAACGTTTTTTAATTATTTAAGAAAACAATTTTCTTAATTTTAAAGAGTATAATTAATTAATTTCAATCTAATTGAAACTAATTAATTCTAGTTTCAGAAAGAAAGTTTTGAAGATTAAAATAGGAATTAATAAATTATTAATCTTAATCATATTAAGAAAATTAATTAATTTAATTTTAGAATCATTTAATATTTAATTTAATTTAATAATTCATCTCTTTGAAAAATTAAACTAAATTTCAAAGTATTCCTAATAAAATAACTCTTTAAAAATAATTTTCTTACAATTAGAAAACATTTTTCCACATTTATTAGGGATTTAAACTAATTTAACCTCAATTAAACTAACTTAATTAAAAAAAGGCTTAAAAACATATTAAAAACAAATAAAACGTTTATGGGAGTGTCTGATGCAATTTGGACACATCAGCAGCGTCTTTCCAGACGCGCTACATGCCCTATCCACTTTCACAAAAAGGTTTCGCCGTTGCTAGAGTTTCTGCTGTCGTTGGACTTATTGCCGAAAGCTTCTCGCCTGTGTTTCCAGCCATTACCGCCTTGTTGTGCCACCAGCAGCTGCCTCTCCTCATGCCTATTTCCACCGCCCGCTGGTGGCCATAGGAAACGACATCATCACCGCATGAAGCTGCCATCATCCGAGTTTACCATGTCTGGCGTCTCCTTATTTGCGTGTTTTCTTCTTAAGAAACCTTCCCAAGCAAGATCCACATAGCAAAAGCGGCACACTAGCTAAAAACCCTAGCTTTCCATTCAGGTTTTCCACTAAAAACAATTGTCTCTCTTTCAACCAGAATTCAACGATCAAAAGAGGAAATATACCTAACTCCAGTTTTTGTCCTTAATCAAAATCAGCTATAACAACCAAAACATATTTAAAAAATCCAGTAGCGCCAACCAACAGGAGATGCTCCATATTGCAAGTTCGATACCTTCAAGTATCCACAGTTCGATACCTTTGGGTATCCATAATTTGATATCTTCATATATCCACAGCACTCCTTATCCACACCCATAGAAAATATGCAGGCTTAATACAAAATGAAAACTTAACAGTCATAAATAATGACTACAGCATGGCAATATGAACAATTGGTATTAATGAGCGTCTGTATCAGTTGTAATGATGAATTATAATGATGTGCAATTATATAGATAATTTGTATCATATCAATGTTTGGCTTATAAACGTGCATTTTTGAAATATGGATAATATGTTGAAACATATTGCATTATGTACTTAGCTTAAGTATGACATCATTGTTTGCATGAGCATTGAATATCAATGTTTGGTTCATGAATATGAATTTATGGTATATGAGTTGTGTTATTCCTGAATGTGTGTACTTAGCAGATGATTGCTATGAGTGGTCATCTAAACTAAATGCTTCCCTACTAAGCTTTCAAGCTTAGTACGGGTGTTAATCTGTGTAGGTCCAAGTCATAGGAGTGAGGTGCAGGGAACATCTACAAGGATCAGGGTCAACAAAAAGTACTTTTGGAAGGTATTTTTAGTTAACGATGATTGTACATGTAATGGTTAAAGGAAATTGTATGTTTTTTGGAAGGTGTTTTTAGTTAACGATGATTGTACATGTAATGGTTTAAGGAAATTGTATGTTTTCTCTTGAATTACCATATAAATGTAAAGATGTTTTATTATTGTTAAATGATAATGTTAGGCATTGGAGAGTTTTGTAATGTGTATATGTATAGCATTGAACTGAAATGCATGTCGTGAATGCATGTACAGGAATTTGGTTGTTATGTGTGTGCATGGTTGTAGGTTCCGCATAGGGGGTGTGACACTTATCCACACAAGTTTCATCTTAAATCATTTCAAAATTCACTTGATTCAACTCTTTCAATCATTTTTCTTTTGTTTTCTTTTTTCTTTTTTTATTCTTTCTTTAATTTTTCTTTTTTCTTTTTTAAACAAAAATATCAAAGAGGAGTTTTTTTTTTATATACTTCTCCTTCATTCTATAAAAAATTAAAACAATGTAACCTGAAACATCTAGTTAACTTTTCACAAAAATAGTTGAAATCTTACACAAATAAGATTGATACAATTTCTTCAATTTAGGGGTTCAAAATCATTAAGAATATCAATAACAAAAAGGGTCAATTCGGCTCGTAATAAGGTTATTATGTAAGAAAAGAAAGGGTAAGGCTTAAATTGCTTTCCTAGAGATAAAAATTAAGGTACGATTGTTTAGGTCAAAAATGGTTATCATAAATGCCCTCATCATCTTTATACACAAATTCATCAAAAATCTGATCTCAACATGTATTCAAAAGCAAGTTCTAACGTAGACAAACTATGTTTGATAATACACAACAAAAAGATATGTATGAGCACATATGTGATGATTGCTCTTAGGCTCAAAGCTCATGTAGGTGTCAAAAATGCATCAAGTCTTGCATACTTTCATTCAACAAAACCACTAAGATACTTGAAATAATTAATGAAAACACTAATCACGCTTATCTCTCCTATGCATTAGATTTTAAACCAAAAATGTATCCTAACTTAAGGATTATTTATGAAAAATAATCGAAAAATTATGAAACTATCGTGAGGAATAATTAATATATTAATCATAGTAATTATGAGTCCAAGCACAAATCATAATGTTCATCATAATATAAACATTCTACCCCTCACACCTGAATCATACATTGTCCCTAATATATGCATAAGATACTCACATCTCAACAAAAATAATCAAAGAAATAAAACATAAATTAGAGAACTCCTTCGAGGTGTGAACATAGAAGCGGATATGTACTATAGTGTCGGAGGACATGGAGAGGTGTACCCCCTTAATTTAAGAGCATCCAAATTCTTACCCATTTTAGAAATTTTGTGTTTGAATATATCTAGCCTAGAACAATAATCTTATCAGATCGGTGGAGTCGAAAGATACAAAGTTGGGTGAACATCACTATGCTTCTTTTATGTTAATGATGAACCTTTCTTGGTGCAATAACAAGATGTTCTCCTTTGTTTCTCAATTACTCTCATCCTACTTAAACAAAGCTTACCCAAAGGTTCCATCTCATAGACCGCAGTAATATGACGAGATTCAAAAACATTGTACCATTGTTTTCTATTAAGTCAAAAAGACTTCACTTCTTTAATTTTGATGAAAATATAATAATACTAGTCATAGAAGTATGTGAACTGTTTTGATGAGTTTGTTAAGTGCGCAGAAAAATGTAAGTGACATAAATCGTCAACTCAAGATGATATATAGTCAACTCCAGACAATACTTAAAACTCAAGACGGTCAAACTCAAGATGGTCAACATAAGATGATATAAGGTCAACATAAGATGATACAAGGTCAACATAAGACGATACAAGGTCAACATCAAACGAAAGCATGACACCAGATGAAAGCGTGGCATTAGAGGAAAGTGTGACACCAGACGAAGCAACACCAGACAAAGCATAGTACCAAACGATGTAAATGAAAACTATTCTAGAACATCATTTAGTTAGTTAGTTGGAGTTAGTTACAGAACTCAACTAATAACGCTTTTTAGAAGATTCAAAAAGCAGTTTTCTCAAAAAGACAGTTGAAGAATTAGGTTATAAATACTAGTTATAGTCGTAAACTAAACAACGATTACAACAAAACAATATAAGAGAGAAAATCTGATTGTACAATACTTAGAAAAACTTTGTACTCAAGTATGAAAGAAAGAGAGCGAATACATCTATAACGTGAAGCAAAAACAATGTCTTTCCAAGTGAAAGAAAGGCTAAAGCCTGGAGAGGTTAAGAAAGCAGATAAAGAATACTTTGTGAGAGAGACCTGAAGAGGCTCTGCAAGTGTAGAAAGAATATTTGTAACATTAAAGAATATAGTGAAATCTCAGAAAAACTCTAAGGACTAGACATAGCTCAAGGTTAAGGGTGAACTAGTATAAATCACAGCGTCATATTCTCTAACACTTATCTCTTTAATTTTCTTCTTGTTAGAATAAATGATAATAATTTTCACGATTCCATTATTCATCAAATTAAGTGAATTGCTTTGTGATCATCTGAATTTTTAAAGAAATTTAAGAAATTTCTAAAGATTAATATCTCTGAAGATTTAACACAATTCAAACCCCCCC
>JANIJH010031369.1:0-11108 GCA_024520975.1 Erythroxylum areolatum | reverse complement strand
GGAACACTGATTGGTTTACCTTTGTCCATGTTGAATCTCTTAAGTACTTTCCTAATGTATGACTCATAAGATAGCCACAATAACTTTTTAGAGCAATCTCTAGTGATAGGCATTCTAAGGATTTGCTTCATTGGTCCTATGAAATACTCTACTACCATAAATTACATAGCGGAATACCCTATGGATATTCCAGTACATAACCTATAATAATGGCATGTTAGGGCAAACATGTATATATCTTAATCATGGCATCATCTATTATACATAAAAGTCACCAAATTTTAAAACCGAACTGCATTCCTCATTTAATTTCATAAAAACCAAACTTACATTGTAGCTTTACAAACCATCCAAATATATATAGTATTAAAACTAAGTACATTACACGAGAAAATTTACAAAAACTTCTATCTAATCCTTCAGTCTCAACTGACCGACTTTTAAGTCATTTCCTCACCAAAGTACTAGAATTAATCTTCTTGTAGCGTCTCCCTTTCACTAATGTCCTCTCTCGAACCTGAAAAATCAACGTTGCAATTTTGATGAGTTTTGCGAACTCAGTGATGTAACCATCCTTGATAGTTCACCCAATTCATATCACATAACAAATCATATAAGCATATAATTTCACATCTTTTCATTTAGCAAATTGCACCACATATCATTTACTTTACATACCCATTTTCATACAAATACATGTCCACATTATAATTCAATCAATCAAACACACTCAATAAGAGTGTATCCAATATTCATGTGACTCACTTTCAATTATTACGTTATTGTGAATGAGTGCCTAATCTGTCCTGTATCCATTGTGGATACCGGGCTCATTGATACTGTCCTTTACCCGTTGCAAATACAAGGCTCATTGTACATATCGAACCTTTGACTCTATACCACATTCTGGAGCTTTAAGCTCATATTCGATGACTACTCATGTCACAACTATCACTATATGCATCACATTCATATTCAATCATTCATTGTTTCAAACATTCCCATTTGCAATCCCATTCAAACACATTTATAGTACCATTTCTATTTATCATCAGACCTTAGTCCAGCATTCAACAAACATGTTGAGAAACATTTATTTCACCAAATTCACATGCAAGGAACCCGTCAATATCACATTCATAAATCAAAATCTTCGAACCTTCATATCCGGAATCAGTACAAACAATCCACATTCAGAACATAATATATAATAGACAAATATTAAGTGAGACCGTCTAGGTTACTCACCATACGCTCCAGATAGCTATTACCTTGAAGTCCCGGTAATGTTTAGATGGTGTCGCTCAATGTGCCCCTCTATATCATACAATATATACACATATCACTATTTTTCACAATGATACACATACTCATTTATGCACATATATGTATAGTACACATACTCACTATTCCATATTTTGCTGAAAACATCTCATTCGGGTCAACTTTGCATAATCAATAAGAGCAAGAAAATGATGTATTTCTGTAACACTTTCTTCTAGACAATTGTTCCTCTATGTCTTAAGTTTCTAATGATGAATAACAAGATCATACAATCTGGTTTATTATTCTATGAGTTATGCTCAAAATACCATGGACTGTGTACAATTGAAATTTTGACTAGAGCATGATCATGCATTCAAGTTGTACAACCTATATCTTTCAATTCCAATATCCAAAAATTACAAACTTTATACCAATCGAAAGCTAAGAGAATAAGATATAACTTTTATAAAGATACCTTAGTCTAATTAGGCATACATCAATACAGTTTATTCAATAACTACAGGATATGATTTCTGTCACTGGTAGTACTACAGCTTAAGCTAAGACTCAATTTTATGCCAAATTTTAAAATTCTTAAAGATAGAACTAAAATTCAACTTCTTCAAGAAAGTTGTAGAAATATGTCTATAGTTTAATTTGAATTAAGAATCAATCCATTTAGACATCTACATTTCAAGATATGATCAAAATACAGAAGCTTGTTTAATGAAAATTCTCCAGTTAATAACATTCCGGCACATTTCCTCACTTTCATCCAACCAATATTTTTCAAATCAATTCAAATGGCTCTAAATTTTCATGAAAAGAACTAACAATGTCTTAGGAGTCTATTGGTTTAAGTTCCAAGTCATTTAGAGATCAGATGACAAAGTTGTAGCTAAAACAATCAATATAGTTCGGTTATGGAAAAACCATAGGTGCAACTCCTCTTCTCTTCTCTCTCTAAAACGTAGTCTTCATCTTCTTCCTTTTTTCTAGATTTTCTCATTTATATCTTTTGATTTAATTTTTTGTCTGAAAATACAATTAGTTTGTGATAGAACTTGATGCTAATCAAGTTGATATGAACTGTGTGACAATATATTTATGATTGATTGTGTTTTATAACATGACTGAACCATCGAAGATAGTTACTCTACTGAGTTTGCGAAACTCATCAGAATTATACCGTTGGCAATTTCAGGTTTGAGAGTGAGACAACCTACTTCTAAGACTTTATTGAAGCATATTTTGTGAAACTTTGATGATTAGATACGGCACAAAGGTCGATCAGCTGGGCATTGAAGACATAGTTTGTTAATAGCTTTTGTGCATTCCTCATGCTTGTAGCATATTGGGTAGACTAAGTTGTTTATGCTCATAGGACGATGTTATATAAACTTGGATGTTGAACTTAAAGCTACAATGTACATTATGGTTATGATATAAAATGAGGAAATTTTCGATTTTAGCAAATGTGTGGTTTGTGATTTTAATTATGATGCCATGTAACAAAGTGAAAGTATGATAGATAACACATCATTTTTGTCAACCATGTGCATGTGTGACTGAAGAGCACACGTGCATGTGTCAGATGGGAGGGGGTGTTATAGTTGGTGGTATCAAAGCATGGTTGGCATCCATAGGGATATGTAGTACTGTTAGGCATGAAATGTTGTGAAAATCTCGTATGATAGTTGAAGTTATTGTGTGTTATAGGTTATCCAACGTAGGCAATCAAATGGAAGACTCAGCTGATATAGGATCGGAAAGAGCCAATGGAAAGTCGTCAGTATCTCGACCTGAGAGAATGCCTCCAAGGATGTCCTAGAGAAGGGAAAGAAGGTATGATAAACTGCGAAAGCAGGGGGCTATGGACTTCTACAGAAGCATAGATCCTGCAGAGGCTGAAGGATGATAGAAAGAACTGAGAGGGTCCTTGATCAAATAGACTATGAGTCGGACAAGAGGTTCGACTATGCTATATCTCTATTGTAAGGCCCAGCTTACCACTGGTGCAAAATTGTTCTAGCAGTAACACCAGGCCTTGCAATCTAAATTGGGGATATTTTCTAGGGGCTTTTAGGGAAAACTATATGCCCAAGATCTACGTGGATAGAAAGAAGAAAGAATTTATGGATTTGAAGTAGGGCAAGATGACTATAGCAGAGTATGAAGTGAAATTTAATGAACTGATGGGTTATGTCACTGCCTTAGTTCCTACTGAGGATGAGGTTAGCTATTTCTAATTTGGGTAATTTTACAAACTTACAAGCCGCCTCGATCCGTATTGAAAAGTTGTTGAAAGATAGTCAAACTAAGCACAGATCTGAGTCGAGATAGAAGAGGCCCAGTGATTCTCATGGAGATTCTAATATAAGGTTCAGTAAGCGACAGAACTGAACTTTCAAGTCACTGACTGGATTTAGACAGTCGGGATTCAGACAGAGAGGTAGTTTTTTACAGTCTAGGAATAATAGAGGAATAGTGTCGGGTCAGTTGCCGGCTTATGAACATTGTGGGAATAAGCACAGCGGTGAATGCTGGAGGTTGACAGGAGCCTGTCTTCGGTACGGCTCACTTGATCATCGGATCAAGGATTGTTCTATGATATCTGAAGCACAGTATGGTGGGAGATGAAGTATGGCAACAAAACCCATTGTTCAGCAGAGCCGAGCCAGTGGGACTGGACAGAGAGGCTGTGACAGAGGCAGGATGAGTTTTGGGAATATTACTGGGAGAACTGAGGTGCGAAGCAATCAACCACAATCTCAGGCCAGAGTATATACCATAACGAGGCAAGAGGCTTAACAGTCTCCAAATTTCGTTACAAGTGTGTTATCACTATTTACTTTTGAGGTTTATGCATTGCTAGATCATGGATCTACACATTCATTTATCACACCACATATGACATCTAGATTGTATTGTGATAGAGAGTTACTGAGATGTGGATTAGAGGTGAGTACACCAATAGGTAGTACCACTGTGATTAGGGAGGTCTGCAAGAAGTATTTGATTCGAATTGATCAAGCAGAGTTAGAAGCAAACTTGATTGTATTACAGTTCAAGGAGATAGATATTATTCTAGGCATGGATTGACTCACTGCTCGTAGGGCCATCATGAACTGCTATATGAAGGAAGTAATTTTAGAGTCTCCTAATCAGCCAAGAGTAGTATTCAAAGGTATTACCCAAGCAGTGCCAGCCATACTAAACTCAAAAAGAGTGCTTTGAAGTTAATATATGGTGGATGTGAGGCTTATCTGACCCACGTGATTGATACTCGAGTTTAGTAGAGTGTACATGATATTCCTGTGGCTAAGGAATTCCTAGACATGTTTCCCGTTGAATTACCTAGTTTGCCTCCAGATCGAAAAACGGAGTTCACGATTGACTTAGTTCAAGGTGCTGCTCCTATATCCATTCCTCCATATAGGATAGCACCTATGGAACTAAAGGAGTTGAAGAGTCAATTGTAGGAACTGCTGAGAAGGGATTCATTAGACCTAGTGTTTCACCCTGGGGAGCTCCAGTGTTATTTGTAAAGAAGAAAGATGGCACTTTGAGGTTGTGCATTGATTATAGGCAACTTAATCAGGTTACAGTAAAGAACAAGTACTCATTGCCTAAAATTGATGACATATTTGATCAATTGCAAGGAGCTCAAGTGTTTACTAAGCTTCGTTTGAGGTCTGGACATTATCAGCTAAAGATAGCAGAGGTTGATGTACCAAAGAGTGCTTTCAGGAGCAGGTAGGGTCATTTCGAGTTCTTAGTAACGTCGTTTGGGTTGAGTAATTCCCCAGCTGCATTTATGGCATTGATGAATAATGTGTTTCAGCCCTACCTAGATCAGTTTGTAATTGTATTCACTGATGATATGTTGGTATATTTGAAAAGTTGTGAAAAACATCTGAGAATGATTTTGTAGATTATGAGAGAAAAACAATTGTATGTCAAATTCAGTGAATGTGAATTTTGGCTAAATCAAGTGGTATTTTTGGGTCATATAGTAACCAAGCATTCAGGTGGATCCAATAAATATAGAGGTAGTAATGAGATGTGAAACTCCGAAGAATGTATTGGAGAACCGGAGTTTCCTCATATTGGTTGGATATTACTGGAGTTTTTTCAAGGGTTTTCTTTGATCTCGGCCCCTATAACTAAACTTCTGAAGAAGAATGTGGCATTCAAATGGAATGACGAGTGTCAGAGAAGCTTTGAAAAGTTGAAACATTGGTTAACTATAGCGCCGATGTTGACTATTCCATCAGGATCTGTTGGCTATGTGGTATTCAGTGATGCGTCACATCAAGGACTCGGGTGTGTATTGATGTAGTATGGTAAGCTGATAGCCTATGCAACGAGACAATTAAGGTGTCATGAGGTGAATTATCCGGTACATAATTTAGAGCTTGCAACAATAGTCTTTGCTCTAAAGATTTGGAGACATTATTTATATGATGAAACATTTCAGATATACACTGATCATAAGAGTTTGATATATCTGCTGAGTCAGAAAGAGCTAAACATGAGATAAAGGAGATGGATTGAGTTATTAAAAAAATATGACTACACGATTGAGTATCATCCAAGGAAAACAAATATTGTGGCTTACGCACTGAGTAGAAAGTTACATAGCAATGTAGCTCAGATTTAGATATCAAGGTTACCAAGCCTGATTTAGTTAAGGGCTTTAAATATGGAGTTGAATCTTGAGCATAATGAAGCATTGACAGCCACATTAAAACTGAGACCAACGTTGTATGATAGAATTAGAAGAGTTCAGAATGATGATCCTAAGATGATGAAACTGATTGAGAAAGTTAAGATGAATTCAGATTCTGACTTTGAATTGAGAGATGAAACATTGTGGCTAAAGCAGAGACTATGTTACAAGTACCAAAACCAGAAATTATACTCGGTTGTTCATCATCTTCTGCATTTGTTCCATTTTTTGCACTATTCACTTCACTGATTTCTCAGTTAACTCATTCTAAACACCACTGAAGCTACCCTTCTTACACACCTCATGCATAAATTTCATTTTCAATCATTCAAACATCATCAGATTCATTTGATTCATTTCTAAATACTCAAACACATTCACGCATAGCCATAGTAACAAGCACCCATATACGTATTTCTCTAAACCAGAATATAGTATATATATATGCATCGATTTTCATAAATTTCAGGATCATTTTCATAATCAAATATCATCCCAAAAATACAATCTCTAAATAAGTCAAATGCAAGTTTATAAGGTAATCATCAAAAGTCCGAGACCTCATACATGCTTTCTCTCACTACTGCGTTTCCGTTCTTATTGCACTTGTTTCATTTTTTGCTTTTTTTAGCATCGATTTACAGATCAAAAACATAGGACCTATAGCATACGGTTCTACATCACTCACGCATGCATCCATCCACAAGCATGAAAACATCATCTCTTTGTCATTTATTATAACCATGAAAATGAAAGCACAACTTACTTGTTCTCACTCCAACCCTTCAAAATCCCATGCAACCTAGTCAACAAGCTATTCGGTGATGAAGAATATGGAAGAGAGTTTTTGGTGTTGAATGTTTCAGTGAAGAACAACAACTTCAGTATTTTCTCCATGACCAAAATATGATCTACGTTGATTGCTATTTCACTACCTTAGGTCACCAATGCATGTAGACCATTTGTCACTTATTTTGTGCTGCCACATGTCACAATGCTATTGGTCTATTTGTCTCTTATTTAATTTTTAGTCCAAAAATACCCCAATTTTTTCATAAATTTCCTAAAGTTCACCAAAAATTCTAAAATAATACTAATAGTCTCCAACTAAATTTTTAACGCAAATAATCCATAATTCACATTTTAATCACATTTATAAATCAATTATACCCGACAATATCAATGAATACATGTACAATTATTTTAATGTATCAAAAATAAATATTCACATGTGTGTGCTTACACAATGATGCATGAGCGTGCAATGTACTCCTATTTCCTCACAGTATACTTAATTCACTATTATGGGGTTTAGCTCTAAACATGGGATGTTACAATTCTCCCCAAGTTAAGAAATTTCGTCCTCAAAATTCTTACCTGATTAAGGAAATAGTTGGGGATATGTCTTTTTCATATGCTCCTCAGTTTCTCACGTTGCTTCTTTACTCGAATGATTGTGTCACAGAACTTTTACCATTGGAATTTTCCGATTCCTTAATCGTCTTATCTGATACTCAACTATCTGAGCTGGCTTCTCAACATAGCTCAGATTACTGATAACTTTAATATCCTAAGTCGGTAACACATGTTTTAGATCAGACCTATATCTTTTGAGCATACTCACATAGAATACGTCATTTATCTGAGACAACTCAATAGGTAAGGCTAATCGATATGCCAAAGGTCCAATTCTCTCAAAAATTTCATAAGGACCAATATATCTCAAGCTCAACTTGCCCTTGTTGTCAAAACTCAATAGGCCTCGCCAAGGTGACACTCTCAGAAATACTTTGTCCCCGACACTATACTCCACATCTCGACGATTCTGATCCACATAACTTTTTTGTCTATCTTGAGCCACTTTTATTCGACTTCGGATCAGTTTCACCTTATCTACAGTATCTTGGATCAATTCAGGGCCTTCTATCATTCTCAAACCTTCTTCATCCCAGTATAAAGGTGATTGACATTTTCTGCTATACAATTTCATTCTGATACTGCTTTGATAATGGTTATTATATGTGACTTTAGTCAGTGTTATCTATTGATCCCAAGCTCCCTAAAACTCTAATACACATGCTCTAAGCATATCCTTAGTAGGCTTGATAGTTTTCTCACTCTATCCATTTAGCTGAGAATGGAATGCAGTACTGAAATTTAGCTTTGTGCATATAACTGACTGCAAACTCTTCCAAAATTAGGAATTACCCCTAGTTATTAGATGGATTTCAATACTCAAATTTTCTTCACGCATTTATGGTGGATCACTCTAACTCGAAAAATTAGGAATTATCCCAAGTTTCTTCCCTTTAAAATGGCTCTCTTGGTCTCTATTGAAGAGGATATCTTGATTGTGTCATAGATGCTAAATCCCTCGTTGAAGTCTTCTATTTATAGAAGGCTAAGAGAAAATGCTAGGTGGTATAATTGTCCAAATTCATTTCTCAACAACTATAAATAAGTAGTTGAAAATTTTGAAATTAGTGAGAGATAGTGCTTACTAAAATTTGTAGTGTCCCACCAATTATAAAGAGACCCCAATAAATCTCTCCTTTCCTAACATAATTGGGGGCACCACCACAATAACTCCTTGACAATAAGCATCAAATTTTTTAGTCCGTATCACCTTGGTCATTATATCTGAATAATTATCATTAATATGAACTTTTTCGAGTTGTAGAAGCTTCCCTTCCATTATATGTTGTATTTAATCATAACAAACATCACTATGATGGACGCAGTGGGTGTATTTTTTGAAAAAAAATAAAATGAGCAAAATAGACACAGAATATTTAACGTGGTTCACCCTTAACTTTGGGCTACGTCCCACGGACAAAACTCAGAATAATTCTTCCACTATTACAAATAGTAGGTATATAGAGATAACACCAAAATAGTGGCTTTCAAGATGTTTCCCAACTTAAAAATACTAACCTCACTACTTTATCACTCACCAACCCTTTAGGAAAATATTTCCTAACTTCAAAGCATTGTTTTGCTCTAGTTTTCCTCTGTCTCACATGCGGAGTGCCTATAAAAGGCACCCATATGCAACAAATCTCCCCCTCCTGATTACATGGAGGGCTCTATCATGCTTGCTACTGATCAACAATATTTGAACTTTCCTTTTGGTAGAATCTTGATTAACATGTCTGATCCATTTTCATCGATATGGATATTTTCTAACTGTAACTGTTTCGTCTCCATCACATCTCTGATCTAGTGATATCTCACATCAATGTGTTTTGATTGTGAGTGAAAAGAGGCATTCTTACCAAGATGAATAGCACTCTGACTGTCACAAAACAGCTGATACTATTCTTGTTTAATACTAAGTTCATCAAAGAACTTCTTCATCCATAGCAACTCCTTACAAGCTTCCGTTGCTACAATAAACTCCGCTTCAGTTGTAAAAAGTACAACACACTTCTGTAACTTTGACTTCCATACTACAACTCCCCTTACAAAAGTAATCAAGTAACCTAAAGTAGACTTTCTCGAGTCAACATCTCCAGCCATATCTGCATCTGTGTAACTAGCTAACACAGGTTTTGCTATACCAAAACATAAGCATATTTTAAATGACCCTCAAAGATACCTGAGAATCCACTTGACTGCACGACTCACAACTCCAACTGAAAGAGTAATATTTGGTTGTGTATAAACTATGACATACATCAAACTTCCAACTTCTGAAGCATATGAAATTTTGGACATTTCTTTCTTCTCTTCATCTGTAGAAGGGCACTCTTTTGAACTCAATTTAAAGTGATTAGCAAGAGGACAACTAACCACTTTAGCTTTGTCCAGTTTGAATCTCTGAAGTACTTTATCAATGTACTTTTCTTATGACAACCATAATTTCTTGGCGCTTTTGTCTTTGATAATCTGCATGCTAAGAATCTGCTTTACTGATCCCAAGTCTTTTATGACTAAAGACTTATCCAATTGTTTCTTCAGATTGTTGATTCTAGAAATATTCTTATCAATAATCAACATATCATCTACATAGAGCAATAAAATAATCAAATTATCATTAGAGAATTTCTTCACAAATACACAGTGATTTGAAATAGTCTTCTTGTAGCCTTGCTCCCCCATAACAAACTCAAACTTCCTATTTTTTACGAAACTATATGGTTGCTCTATGTATATCTCTTCTTCCAAATCCCCATATAAGAAGGCAGTTTTGACATCCATTTGTTCAACCTCTAGATTAAAACTTGCGACTAGCCCTAGTAATGTACATATGGATATCATTTTCACTACCGGTGAAAATATCTCGTCAAAGTCAATTTCCTTCTTTTGGCTGAATCCTTTGACTTCTAATCTTGCTTTTAATTGAGGATGGTCGTTATGTTCTTCATGCTTGATCCTGAATACCCATTTATTCTTCAATGCTCTCTTGCCTTCTGGCAACATCACTAGCTTGAATGTTTTATTCTCATGGAAGGATTTCATCTCCTCTTGCATGACTTCCTTCCATTTCTTCTTGTGTTCATCATTCATGGCTTCATCAAAGCTTTCTAGCTCTCCCCCGTCAGTCAGCATTACATACTGATCAATTGAATATCTAGTAAATGGTTGTCTATTTCTACTAGATCTTCGTAATGAGACTGGAGAATCTTCAGGTGCTGGTGGTTGAATGTAAACACCATCATCATCCTCTGGTTCAACTTCGCTGGGGGCATCTGCATTATTAGCTTCTAGATGATCATTCTACACTTCATCTCTAACTTGTCTAGGCACCACTGTTGGAGGATTCAATCGAAAGCTTGTTGAGTCATCATCAGAGCTTGGAACTTCCTTTTCTGCCTTGTTAATATCTTCAATAGTTTGATCTTTAACAAACATAACATCTCAACTCCTGATAAGTCTTTTCTACATCGGATCATAAAACTTATAGCCAAATTGATATTGACTGTTGGATCCTGATTTTTCTAAATTTTTATTAATTGTCTAGTTATTCATTTTTTTGTTTCATTTGTTTGTTTAATTTTTTTTTTATTTTTTTGTAATTGGGTTATTAATTAGAAATTGGAAGGAAGTGTTAGAAATTAGTAGGCTTGTGTTAAGTGGATTAAAGGAGTAGAGCCATAAAAGACAAAGG
>JANIJH010031331.1:0-11109 GCA_024520975.1 Erythroxylum areolatum | reverse complement strand
GAAAAAACCTACTGTGAGTCGTTTCTCCCGGTATAATCATTTATAGTAATTTCTTAAATGCTCTCAATTCCGTTATTTGTGTATCTAATTATCGAATGCTTAAGGCTTGTTCTATTATTATTACGTAACTAATCTTCAACTTTCTTTAACTACTATTTGGTTTATTACATTAAACTTATTAAAGATACGCTAGAATCAAGCAACCCACCTAAAAACATTAACAATTAAGGCACAACAGGGACCGTAAGGAAAAATTAATAAGACTAAAAATCTATACAGGACCAGTATATTCTTATTATAATTAATCATAAATTATTTCACTAAAAATTTATGATCGAACTCCTTATTAATTTTAACTTTACACAACATAATAAATTATGTTTCTCATGTTAAGATTACAAATGCTTGTCAAATAAACTAAATTATTGACAATTTATTTAAATAACAATTTAAATCTTTAAGATTATCGCTCAACTTATTTCATGTGTCGGATTAAAAATCCACCTGCAGGGTTTACACAATGAAACTTTATAAGCTTACCTAAAGTACATCATCATTCTCTATACCAAGACATGAATTCTATCATTAATTAATATTTCACAAATACAAATTGCCTTTGCCTAATTTGCCGAGTATTATTATCCTGATAATTGAAACTCACTTTTTAATGAATTAAAGCACAAGACAATGTATATTTGCTCATATTAACTAAATTAAGATTAAGAACATAAATCTTATTTTTAATGTCCTCAGGAATATGTTTTAACAGTTAGTATAAAACAACCATTCTCAACTTGGTGCAGTTAGATACATACAAAATGTACTAACACAATTATTATTAAATATATGCTGAAAATTTATTCATATTATGCAAATCTCCAATTGAACACAATTAATAATTGTTCAAAGAAAAACATCCAAAGAATATACTATTACATTTGCATGGTTAATAGTTTATATCTATCAATCTCCCACTTAGACTCATAACCATGCATCTATTATTTTAACTCTCATTCCTTCCACGTGACTATCAAAAGTCTTTACTGGTTGCTCTTTGTAAAAGGATCAGCTAGGTTGTTTTCTGATGTAATCTTCATTACCACCACATCACCCCTTTAAACTATGTCTCGTATCAAGTGATACTTCAACTCAATGTGTTTTGCCCTTTTATGGCTCTGTGGATCCTTCGAGTTTGCAACCGCCCCACTATTGTCACAACAAAGTTTAATAGGCAATTGAATTGCTGGAATCACACCCAGATCCATTAGGAAGTTTCTAAGCCATACTGCTTCCTTGGCTGCCTCAGAGGCTGCCACATATTCAACTTCCATAGTGGAGTATGCAACACAAGCTTGCTTAATACTCCTCTAACTTATGGCTCTACCTCCTAGGACAAAAACATTTATTAAGGTAGATTTTCGAGAGTCCTTGTCAGACTGAAAGTCTGAATCTTTATAACCTATGGGTACAAGTTCTTCCGATTGGTAAACCAACGTATAATCTCTAGTTCTTTTTAAGTACTTGATTATATGTTTGACTGCAGTCCAATGCTGTCACCCAGGATTAGGCTAAAATCTGCTAACCATGCCAACAACAAAACAGATATCAGGTCTAATGTACAACATTACATACATGAGGCTTCCTACTGCACAAGCATAAGGAACTGCCCTTATGCTCTTTATCTCTTCAGATTTCTTAGGACATTAATCCTTAGATAGAGTGATTCCATATCTGTAAGGAAGAAAACCCTTCTTGGAATTTTGCATGTTGAAACGAGCAAGAATAATATCAATATAAGATGCTTGAGACAAGCCAATCATCCTTTTCTTGCGATCTCGCATAAGCTTGATCCCAAGAATATGAGTAGCTTCTCCCAAGTCCTTCATATGAAAATGTTCAGATAGCAGGTCCTTGATAGAAGTCAACATACCTAAACAATTTCCAATAAGTAGAATATCAACCACATATAATACCATAAACATTACCTTCTTACAATTCCACTTCTTATACACGCAAGACTCATCATGATACTGATCAAAACCAAAAGTTTTTATCGACTAGTCAAAACAAGTATTCCAAGACCTAGATGCCTATTTAAGTCCGTAAATGGACCTATTCAATTTGCATAGAAAATGTTCTTGGCCATTAGCAATGAAACCCTTTGGTTGCTTCATATAGATGCATTCATCAAGATTTCTATTTAGGAAAGCCATCTTGACATCCATTTGTCGAATTTCGTAATCCAAATGAGCTGCAATGAATAGAAGAGTTCTAATAGACTTAAGCATAGCTACTAGCGAAAAAGTTTCCTTATAATCAATTCCTTCTTTCTGAGTATACCCTTTCGCAACAAGCCTCGCCTTATAAGTTTGTACTTTACTGTCTATACCCCTCTTTTTCTTATAAATCCACTTACATCCGATGGGTTTAACCCCTTCAGGTAATTTTACAAGTTCCTAGACTTGATTAGAGTATATAGAATCTACCCCAGATTTCATAGCTATAAACCATTTATCAGCATTGTTATCTTATAATGCATCGTCATAACATATTGGTTCAATATTCACTTCTTTAGGGATTCTGTCAAATGCTTCTCCCAAAAGTGTATATCGAACCAATGGTTATCTTATTCTCCTACTACGACGAAGTACTACAGGCTGTTCAGCCACACCTTCATCTTGCTGTGGCTGCAAGGTCGACAAGTCTATGATTGGTGGGGCTACATGCTAGTCATGGTCTCAAGCCTCAACATGTCCGCCATTACCAACAGGCAACGAAAAGTCAGGGACTCTTACTTCTTGTTCTTATAAAATTGGATCAATAGCTGTTGCGCCAATCCCAACATAACTTCCAGTACTTTCTGGCTGCAGTGGAATGTTAGGAATCGACTCTTGGGGGCAGATGTTGATCGTGTGGTCCACTGACATTTCTCCCACGATGACGAGGCAATGGAATGTAAACTCCGACCAAGAATGGTTCAGGTTCATGCTCTGTTGGAAATGTTCTAGCTGGTATGTTTTCAGCTCCTAACTCACCCAAGGTTAACAATATAGTCCTCCTCAAGGTAATATGCATTGGTGCTAACAATGATCTTCTTATCCTTAGGACTATAAAATAAACCACCTTTTGTTCCTCTAGGATATCCAATAAAGAAACATAACTCTAATTTAGATTCCAACTTATTTGCTTTCCATTTTAGCACATAGGCTAGGCAACCTTACATCCGTACATGTTTTAGATGTTGGCCCCTGAAATTTTTTTCCTGATAAATAAGTATGATTTAAATTAATTATGAGGTCTTTATGGAATTATTTTTGTGGAGTTAATTATTATGTTAATGTTAGAAAGATGATATGATATAGGTTAATTGAATTAAAGTGTTAAGGTAGTAAGATTGTATAAGGGTGTTTTTGGTAGTCAACTTAAGCATTTAAGTTATAAGGCTTTTAAGGAAGCGTAAAAGGGTCTTTGCACACTCATTAAGGGTATTATAGGAAAAAGAATATGTTGTCTTGGTTTTTAAGAAGAGAAAAACGAAAATAAGAGATAAGAAGGAGAGAAATACGAAAACAAAGACAGAAAGAAGGGAGTTTTGGTGGTTGAGAGAAAAGAAGAGAGTTGAGCTAGTGTTCATCTTTTCTAAGCTTTCTAGAGAGATTTTGAGGTTGTTCAAGAAAAGAAAAAGGTAGAGGAAGAGAAGAGCTTCCATTAAAGCCAAATATCTCTCTATTTGGTGAAGATTTAAGGAAATCAAAAAAGGCAAAAGGAGCAAGAGAAGAGGCACATTTGAGCAAGTTTATGAGCATGGATTTCAAGGTGGGTACATAGTTATAATAGAGTAAATAAGCCACTAATGTTTTCTTTGGAATCAAGGAAGTTAATGATTTAAATATCATAAATTTTGCATTTATTTCTTCTTGAATGAATTGAGAAATTACTTTATGTTTGATATATGAATTGTGTGGATGATTTATGAAAAGACTTGGAAAATGATTTTCTAAAAAACCATGTTTATGAAATCATGTTTTGGGAAATAGGTTTCGAAATATCTCATACTCATGAAAAACAAGTTTCCAAAATATGTCATTTGGGGCAACAAGTTTACAAGATGTGAAATGCATGATTATGTAGATTTGTGGTGGTCTCCTAAGTTAAGTCAAGTGCACTTTGACAAAAGACTTCTCCTACCTACCCGCGAGTGGCATGGATCTCCTTCATGGACTCCCATAAGTTCACGGCTACGGAAGACCATTAAGTGAGATTGTAATAGTACGTTATGTTCACGACTACACAGGACCATTATGTAAAAATGTGTAGCATATTTTGTTTTGGATCCATCCAAATCATTCTGATGTGCTTATGTGCTTATGAGATGTTAAGAAGTTTGATGCATTTATGATTTGTAGTTTGTGAATTCTGGTTATGAATTTGAGAACGATACGTTTTATGAATTTATTTAGAACTTTGTATTGGCGAAGGAACATTTCAAAGGTTTTGCTTATTTTTTCGTTATAAACTTGTTACCTATGAGATTTCAAGTTCACCCCCATTCCTTGTCATCTTCAGATGACGAGCAAGAGAATGAGTGATTGAAAGTCCAGGCATTACTCCAAGTTGCATATGTTGTATTTTAAGCTAGATTTTGTAACCATAAGGCTTTAGCCACATTTTAAGAATTATTAGTTCAAGTATCTTATGTATTTTGAGATTTTGAGATATTGATGTATTGTGACTTCAAATGCCATTAAAGCTTTGTAAAACTCTTATCTTTGGATGTTAGTGGAATATGAATTGTGTATGGATGATGTTGAGTAGAAATTAGGTATACTTAAAAAAGTTATCAATTTGAGATGATGAATTATGAACATGAGTTGTTGATATATAGCGAGATGTTATAGAAAAGAAAGATAGGATTTTTTTTTGTAAATGATGAGAATTAGTTGTAAGTGATGGGTCAAATGATTAGTGATTAGAGAGTTTAATAAAATAATATTGGTAGTTGAATGGTTATGCTTAGGACATTCTAAGTTCTATAGGGGAAAAATTGTGTTATGAACTTAAAGGAAAAACTGTATCGATCTAGGATGAATTGGACAAAATTTTCTTTTTGGAATTGTAGCTTGTCTTTCTAGCTTTCCAATGATATAAAGAATGGAATTTTTGGATATCGGTGTTAAGAGATATGACCATTATAAATGGTGATATTGCATAGGATGTTTATACAGAACAACTATAGTAAGAATGAATCATTTGAGTTGAGATTTGGGAGTTTAATAAAACTAAATTGGTAACTGAATGTTTAAGGAGTGATATCACATTAGAAGAAGCAAATTTGGGAAGAGTATGAGTGAAAGTGACGTTAGAATCGATGTAGGACCTATTGGAGACACTTTGGAGAGTGTAGTTAGTGTTTTAGAACTTTAGATGATGTGAGGAAGACTCTGTAAAAACCCCATTGTCTGATTCAGCTTGATTGAATCGATCACCTGGCTTAGCTTTAACTGAATCCGTCGTCTGATTCAGTTTGACTGAATCCATCGTCCGCTTCAATTTTGACTGAATCCATCGTCTAATTCAGTTTGACTGAATCCATCGTCCAGTTCAGCTTTAACTGAATCCATCGTCTGATTCTGTTTGACTTAATCCATCGTTTGATTCAACTTTGACCGAACCATCGTCTGGTTCAACTTTGATTAAACCATCGTCTGGTTCATCTTTGACTGAATCCATCGTCTGATTTAGCTTTGACCGACCCATCGTCTAGTTCAACCTTGACTGAACCATCGTCTAGTTCAGCTTTGACTGAACCATCGTCTGATTCAGCTTTGACTGTTGGCCCCCAAATTTTTTTTCTTGACAAATTAGCATGATTAGATTAATTTTGGGATCTTGCTAGATTAGTGTATATTGGAATTAGTTAGCATGTTAATGTTAATGAGATTATGTTACATAGGTGAATTAAATTAAAATTAAAGTGATAAGTTGCATAAGGGGCATTTTGGGGAGATCACTTAAGTGGGAAGGTTTTAAGGCTTTGAAGGAGGGGCAAAATGGGAAGAGGAATTTATTGGCTTGCATTTTAGAAGCCAAAAACGTTGGTGAGGAAGGAAAGAAGAGAGAGAGCACAAAAATAAGAAAGAAGGTAGAGAGAGTGTCGTGGGTTTAGAGAGAAAAGAGAGATTTGAGCTAGGTTTTGATTTTTCTCAACCTTTAAGAGGGATTTTGAGAGTGATCAAGAAGGGAAAAAGGAAGAGGAAGGATAAAACTTCAATTAGAGCCAAGAAAATCATTATTTTGGTGAAGATTTAAAGTAATTGTATGTTTAATCTTTTGGATTTTGGAAGGGGTTTGGTTTCAAGAGCTTAGTAAATGCATGGGTTTAAGGGTTCTAGGATCAATTTATACATTAGTTTCTTTGGGTTCTCATTTGGAAATTTCCATTGATTTGGGAATTTTAATTTCGTTAAAAAAGAAATCAAGAAGGAAAAGGGGAGTAAGAGGAGAGGCACATTTGAGCAACTTACCAGCAAGAAATTCAAGGTGGGTTACATTTTTATGATTAAGTAATAAGCCATAAATGTCTCTTTCAAAAAGTGGAAATAAATGAGTTTCAACTACTTCTAAATGTGCATTTATTGTTCTTTGAGTGCTTTGAAACGTGTTGCATTTTGTGTATTATGAAAATGATTTTTTTTGAAAAAGGTATCAAGCTTAAGAAATCAAGTTTTCGGTATACGCTGTTTTGGGCAATGTGTTTTACAAGTCATGAAATACATGTTATGTAGGTTTGTGGCGGTCCCCTAAGTAAGTCAAGTGCATTGTGACAAATAGGCTTCTCCCGCCTGCCCGCTAGTGGCATAAAGCTCCTTCATGGACTCTTATAAGTTCTCGGCTACGCAAGACCGTTATGTGAAAATGCGTGGTACGTTCTGTTTTGGATCCATCCAAACCAATTTGATGTGCTTTTGTGTCCATGATGTGTTGACAATAGTTTTGTATACATGTTATGCATTAATGTGAGTTTTGCAATGAAGATGATTATTTCAATGCTTTTTGCTTGTTACAAATTATAAAATTATTACCCACGGGCTTTAAGCTCACCCCCAATCTCCTCCCACACATTCAAGTGATGAGCAGGATATCGAGTAGGTCAAAGGGCAAGGCAACACTCCTAGTTTTGATTATTTTGCATTTGAAGCAAGTTTTGTAAAGCAAGGCTTTAGTTGCATTTTGAGCAAATCATGGTTCATGTATCTTTTGTAATTTGGGATTTTGATGTATTAATGTATTTGTGGCTTGAAATGCCCACTAAAGCATTATAAAACTTTTATCTTTTAATGCAAATGGAATATGTTTACATATTTACTCATGACTTTCCCAAGTTTGTACGTTGAAATTTTCTTTAAGTTTCATAAAGGAAAAATTTGTTTTCTGACTTCGGGGAAAAATCTGGATTAACCTAGGCCGATTTAAGCAAATGTGTCTTCTAAAAAGTTGTAGGTCTTTCTTATAGCTTTCCAGCAGTATATAGCTGAAAATTTTGGACATCCGAGCTGAAAGTTATGGTCCTTATAAGGGAAGATGTTCAATAGTAAAGTTGTATCTTCTATGTTTTGCTTCTTCTGTGATGACGTCATCGTCTTCTGTGTTTCTTTTGTGATGATGTCATCTTCTTCTAAGTTTTGCTTCTTCTATGTTTCTTCTATGATGATATCATCTTCTTCTGGGTTTTGCTTCTTCTAGGTTTTGCTTCTTCTGTGTTTTGCTGACGTGTCTTCTTCTGTGTTTTGCTGGCATGTCTTCTTCTATATTTTGCTGACGTGTCTTCTTCTTTGTTTTGCTTCTTCTGCCTTTCGTTTCTTTTGTGTTTTGCTATCTTCTGTCTTTTGCTTCTTCTGCCTTTTCGCTTCTTCTGTGTTTTGCTTTTTCTGCCTTTTTGCTTCTTCTGCTTTTTCGCTTTTTCTATGTTTTGCTTCTTCTGCCTTTTTGCTTCTTCTGTATTTTGCTTCTTCTGTCTTTTGCTTTTTTTGTGTTTTGCTGACGTGTCTTCTTCTGTGTTTTGCTGCCGCGTCTTCTTTTGTGTTTTGCTGACGAGTCTTTTTCTGTGTTTTGTTGATGTGTCTTCTTCTGTGTTTTGTTTCTTCTGCCTTTTTGCTTCTTCTATGTTTTGCTTCTTCTGCCTTTTTGCTTCTTCTGTGTTTTTCTTCTTCTGCTTTTTGCTTCTTCTGTGTTTTGCTTCTTCTATCTTTTCTTCTTCTGTCATTTGCTTCTTCTGTCTTTTCACTTTTTCTGCCTTTCGCTTCTTCTGCCTTTCGCTTCTTCTATATTTTGCTATCTTCTGTGTTTTGCTATCTTCTGTCTTTTCGCTTCTTCTGTCTTTTTGCTTCTTCTGCCTTTTTGCTTCTTCTGTGTTTTGCTTCTTCTGTCTTTTCATTTCTTCTGCCTTTTTCTTTTTCTGTGTTTTGCTTCTTCTGCCTTTCACTTCTTTTGTGTTTTGCCATCTTCTGTCTTTTGTTTCTTCTGTCTTTTTGCTTCTTCTACCTTTTGCTTCTTCTGCCTTTTCACTTCTTCTATGTTTTGCTGACACGTCTTCTTCTGTGTTTTGCCAACATGTCTTCTTCTATGTTTCGCTGGCATGTCCTCTGTCTTTCGCTTTCTCCTACCTTCTATTCCATTTTTGGTCCTTCAGAAGATAGAATCTGATTTTAATGTAACACCCATATACCCCCTAGAAGGATATATAAATGTTACACAAAACATGTACAACAAATCAAAGCATGCGAAGACTTCCAATAAACAATTCAAGGAAACATACATTAAATTCCAAAGTACATAGCACAAACTCACTGAAAAATCCAAACCAAACTGAAGTATCGTTGTTACAAACTTACAACAAGTCCACATATACATAACAGATAAAAGCCCAAATGTCAACTGAAAAAAATTTACATTATTTTTAAAACAACACTCAGATTCTATTGGCCATTGCGGTTGTTTTGTCCCAGTCTTTATAAACGTCGTTCAGAACCTACATGGGGCAAATCCACCATCCTTAGCATATAGCTTAGTGAGTAATAACTAAACTATGCATAATTTGACAATTAAACATACTGAATCAAGTTATAGCATAAGCAGATATTTACATTTCAGAACAGTTGCATAGTTAACAGAACTGAGTATCACAGAAGGAACAATCCCTTTCGTTCAAAACATCTTCAAAATCTAACATATATCAGAATACATAATCAAATGACTGCTAATTCGTCAATAGAAGTGGGTAACGGGACTTCAGAAGATACCATATTTGGAATCATATCACAGAAGAGACTTACGTCTTAATAACAGAAGACACTAAAGTGTCAATAATAGAAGACACCGAAGTGTTAGACACCGAAGTGTCACAGAAGCAGTTGCAGATTCTTCTAGGCATGCTTATTTACCCACAACTAGGACTCAACAGTTTTAAAGCAAAACAGAGTCATTTATGACGTTTTATGTGCAAAGCAAGTAATCAATCATATTCACATATAAGTATCACTTCCAATGATATAATCATGCATCAAACGCCTCGGACAATCATTGTCTGGAATTCAGAACACAATCAGTATCAATCAATTTTAACAAGCAGAACAGAGTAAGGTATGACCATCTAAGATTACTTACCAAAAGCGTCCTTACTGTTTATTGCCTCGAAATCCCAACAATATCTGGAATCGGTCGCTCTAAGGGTTCCTCTATAACATTGAACACACTATTGCACAATTGAAAATATATTCTTTATGCATATGTACTTAAATAACTAAAATATGCACATTACATTGTTCAATGACAATTTCGGGTATCTTCTTAAAATTTTCATCATCAAATCAATCAGATATCAAAGCCCTCATTAATATCATTTGGTACTTATAATTTGGACCAAAATAAAACAATGTGAAATCAATTTCATAACCTAATTGACCACTTCAGATTTTCTATCCATCTGATTTCGGGTCAACTTTGCATAATTAATCTGATAGGGTAAATGATAAAATTAGGCAAAACTTCCTTCTAGAAAGTTGTTCTCCAATGTCTTAAATTTCTAATGACTCTAAGATCATCCAATTTGATTCAGTATTCAATGAGTTATGCACCAAATACTACAGACTGTACACATTTGAACTTTTAGCTAATACATGATCATACCCTCTAATTGCACAATTCATATCTTTCAGCTCAGATATCCAAAAATTACAAAATTTATACAAATTTAAAGCTAAGAGAATAAGCTACAACTTTGGTGAAGACAAATCAGACTAATTCGGCCCACATAAATACAGTTTATTCGATAACCACAGGATTTGATTTCTGTCCCTGACAGTGCTTCAGCTTAAGCTACAACTCACTTACATGCCACTTTTGAAAATCTTAGAGACAGATTTAAAATTCAACCTCTTCACAAAAGTTGTAGAAATATGTATATATTTTAATATGAATAAAAAATAAACTCATTCATAAATCTACAGCTCAAGTTATAATTTGAAAACCGAAACATGATCATGAAAATTTCCAGTTCATAACATTCTAGCAGACTTCCACACTTTCATCCCATCAATCACTTTCAAATCAATTCAGATGGCTCTAAATTTTTATGGACAGAAAGAAAAATGTCTTATGAATCCATTAGTTTAAGTTACAAGTCATTTGGAGTTCAGATGCAGAAGTTATAGGCAAACAACTGAAGGCTATTCAATGAAAAACTCTAGTTTTTAACACACACAAATAACCCATCACCTTTTCTCTCCCTAGCATGCCAACTTCATCTTCTTCACCAAGCCAAGACCACTGAACTGCACTTCTCCTCTTCTTCCTCTCTTCAACTTACCCAATCATCTTTAATTTATACTGTAGCATCCCACTCCCGCAAGACCCGAACCCGATATCGAGGGTGATATCCGAGCCCGTGCCTCACGAGGGTGGTATGCTAGAGCAATCAATACAGTTCAAAAATTCATTAAGACATTTTTATTTTTGAAAACAATCGCATGCGCAGAAATTCAATAAACGAGTGGGTCCACTTTAGTTCAAAATCCTTTTCATTCATATCACAATTCCAATCATGGAAAGGTC